>JAECUM010060774.1:0-32984 GCA_016617855.1 Megalonaias nervosa
GCTTCAAACTTCTCTTCAATCTGTTCGTAGTATGACTTAACCTGCGATATCGTTCTGCCAGCCATGAGAAATATCTGGAAAAGGTATACATACATTTATGAAAAATAAAACCAGTAGAAGCTTTCACAAATTTCTTTGTGCACGTTTTCTTTAAAACATTTGGATTTACTTAATTATAAAAATAAATCAGAATGAAATATGTTAGTTCTTTATCCCCCCAAAAAGAAACTTAAAGAATGAATAAAAAATCAATTAGACACTTAAATTTACGCGTAAACGATGACATGTGATTATATGATCCGAATTAATTGAAGGGAGATTCACTATTAAAATTTAAGATTTGAAAATATATGTTACAACTAAAGGAATAAAGAAAGCTAGAATTTAAAACCATAGCGACATAATCCCCCGATCTTTGGTATCCCCACCCCAGTAAACCCATGCCATACACCAAGAGAGATCATGTTTATTGTATACAAGTATTTCTTATGTTTGAATCTGAGCAAAATGCCTACAATTTGCACATGTAAGAAAGTCATATGGGATACACCAATCCCAGATGAGTACACTCATTTACACTGTAAATGTCGTCTTTGGCCTTATGCTCCAGTGGGTGTCTTCAATGTTTCTTGCGCTTTTAGTATTGAAACGCAGAACCATTGTTCAGCCTGTAAATGGTAAAGCTTGTTTACAATCAATTTTATTTAGTGAACTTAACCTTTTTGCGCATTCACTTGAAATGTCTTAGAAAATAGTCTGTATTTCTGAAGTTATATCCATGCCAATAATAGACAATCTTGTTACCACTCGTATTTACCAGCGAGAATGAGAAAAATAAACCATGCAACGCGTATAACGGCGTCTATTAATCCCGTATACATTATCGTCAAGAGAAAAACGTCTTCCATAAGTATGTGCGTCACGACATTATGGGGTTACATGATGATGTTATCCAACTCGCCAGATAAAGTCTTGTGCGTCATTTATGAGGATGATCGAAAAATGGAAAGACCATATGTGAATATTTGTATTTTTCCCATTAGAGTAATGTGAAGAGATTTAGTGATTTATGTTAATTATAAATCACAATATGTTATATACAGATTGTTGTATGTGTGCTGTATGATATCTCAGGTGAACACGTTGATTTGGCATGACAACTCGCAACCTCGTCCGTCACATGCCCCATGGGATTTCCAATTTACATGATGGAGAAGACACATCAGAAACTGACGCTATTCATCTGTCGCGCACTTCTTTGCAAAATCGGCCAAGGAATGATAACAGCTGAAATCAACCCAATTTTTTTTATGAAATGTAACGTTTTGATTTGGTATGTTTTATTCCAGTTCAATATCGTATAACACTATAATATCATCATTCATAATTTGGATACAAGATCACTATTGCGCTGCAACATAGGTCAAAATGACGTTGTGAACTTTTACGAAACGCTATGTTTTAACCAAAACACTTTCTCAAGGGGTGTTTCATTTATTTAACTTCCTAGGAGCAAGTTCACTTTTGAAAAAGGCATTAACTTAAAAATATGCTTATACTATTCAAATATCCGTATGTTTCTTGCATGATCAGGGTTTCACGGAAACGTATTCGCGGATGATTTTGCTGCCCCTGCTCTTTCACCTTACTTACGCTTATACACTTCCTGTCCGTGTTTTTTTTATATTTTTGTTCCTCTTGTTTTCTTTGTCTGCATCATCCGTTCTGGCCACATAAGGTTAAAAAACAATCCTTTAATAATGGCAATATAAATCGAGATAAAGTTTATATTCGACCCTTTTCCAGTTTGTTTCTTCAATTGTTAATGGAAAGGTGCGATACTTGCTCTTGAAGAAGTCTACTCAAGCACCCCATTTATAATAACATCGACGATCCGATGCCAGTATTAGTCAATATTTTAATCCAATGACCTCTTGTTATGACTTGATGTTCTTATAAGAATAATAATCCCACAGTATATAGTGCGACGTGGCGTGTGTGTGTGTGTGTGTGTGTGTGTGTGTGTGTGTGTAACTCTCTCTCTCTCTCTCTCTCTCTCTCTCTCGTCTGATTCAGGGTCTATATTTGGCCATGAAAAGACCTTCTCGGTTCAGTTTTTTAAAATAAAACTTTAACGTTCGAAAATATATATTGATGTATCCCGCTAGATGAATTCTTTTATCTCTGTTTAATCTCTATTTAATTTATGACTTCAAAATAGTCTCCATCTTACCTGGAATTAAACAGTTAATATCGGTATATAAGCAGCTGTAGCTTGAGTAACTTTGTGACACCCTTTAATTGGGGTACCTCGCAGCAGAATTTGCCGGTTGGAATCAAAAAAGCAATTCAACCATTATTTTCCAGAGCTGCAATACTGCTGCTACTACTAATATCAATAATACGAAGACAAGAACAATTTGAACACAGTGGCTAACAGCTCCAGGGACCCGTGTTATAATTTATCGACGCTTACATAAATATAATTTAATGTAATTTAATATATTTTTCTTACATGATTTATAAATTTTGATTTAACCAACTTTACATGCACATTGGTATTCTATTGTAAGATACATGCTTAATAAAGGTATAATATACATACAGACGGATGCAGGTATACTTATATAAAGGGATACACTATGTATATTTAATTAGCATTGTTCGTTTGTTAGTTTTTTTCAGTTTTTGTTTCACTATATGCTACTGTAATGTAACATTGTATGTTGGACTTGACCTTGTTAAAATCAAGTTCATTTTCTACTTGATCTGAATAATTGAGATTAGTTATTTTGTAAACAATTAACACATAGCTAAAATATTCTCTATGTGTATGGGTTTAATATTAGGATCATTAATAATAGAAGTAAACATACTTGGTTGGGTCTAGGTCTAGGTGTTTGGAATTCCCTTATAAATATACCTGGCCTAACTGACATATTCGATGCTCTATATTATAATTTTAGTAACATATCTTCTTTTTATAGCTGAGAGTTTATCTGGTAAACAGTATCATTCTAGAAAGTTATTTTTCATGAAGTAATATTTTATTTTTAGAAAATGCTAATTGTGACCTGAGGTCAAGTAGAGGACTATATAATCCTGCTATTGGAAATAATTATTCATTCATGCTTTAAGATCTTATCAGAATCAACTGTATTATTGTTGTGTTCAGAAATTCGTTTGGAATGGAAGTTTATTTATTCAAATTATCTAATTCATGTGATTCTTCTCTGTAAATACAAAGTGCTCTTAAAACTAACATTCTTGGAAGTAGAGACTTGAATTTATAATGAAATTTCAAATAATGATTTAATTTTTGGATGATATTATTGTGATTCAACAAAAGACTGTTGGTACATCAACACGACACGGGCCACCACAGGCACATCAACACCTTCAGCGTTGGAAATTAATTTAGATTTAAACTAAAGTTTATTCAAAACTTTAATTATTAGGACTTGTGTCTGTAATTTTAGGATTACTTGGGACTTAATTCGCAATACCAGAAGTTCATATTTTTACATTTTCACTTTGTATTCTAGTGAAATAAACTATTTGTTGAATTTTACAGAGTTTATTACTTCTCACTCTCTCTTTTACTTATTTTAAGACCTTAGAGTCGCAATAGATAGATTATATCTTGCCATGTACTTATTTGAGAAATTACATGGCTTATTTCAAGCCTATGATAAACCATGATATATCAAATAATGAAACATGTCGATAAGGATGAGAGATTATGTCAAATAAAATCACGGACATCTTGAAAACAAATTAAGACCAGTAAACTGAAATCTTTATTCTGACATCCCTGAACATTAAGGAATAACACTTTTCCTTAAAGTTTAATATTTATTACAATAACCTGAATTGCAGACTTATACTCCTCATACATTTTTGCGGAGTTCCTTCTTACAAGAGGCATATTAATATATTACAGACGGCAATGCAGAGAATTGTTGAGTCACAATTAATTTGAGTAAAATTAAAATAAATAGGTATTGTCAACATTTCATACAAGAGTGATGTTTAACTTGAAACAAACCACAGCATTTAACTTGAAACAAACTAAAGCAACACCAATATTAAAACTGCATTATCAATGTCTAATGAGATGCATATAAATCTTTGCGACTGACCAGATCTTTTCCGGGGACATCTGAAAAAGTCAGATATTCTTTTTAAAAAAATTACAGAAAAGAAATATCATTTCTTTCGGTGACCGTAGTATTTCGTTTTTAAACCAAATTCGTGTTAATAAGATTATTGTACATAATATATTGTAGGCCAAGACTTGAAAATGTCATGCCAACGCTTTTCAATAAACACTCTTAAAAAAGAGGAATAAAACTTGGGTTAAAAAATAGATAGAGATGAGGGAGGGAAGAAACCAACACGATGTTGATTTAATATGGCAAAAATTGAATTATTCATCGCGCTTACGATTTCTTTGCTCAAATTATTAAAAGTTTTAGTTTATTGGAGGTTTTAAGCAGGAAATTATATTTAATTTTGACCTGTAATCCCCCTATCGTCATCAGACAACTCCACACTAGATGAAAACTAGAGTAGATTGATTGCCAATAATGCATCTAGTTTATAAAGAGACTTGATTGATGCTTCAAAACTGGTATCCAAATATCAATCGACTTCTGAGGAAATAATGTCATTAAAACATTAAAATCAGCAAATATATAGCGCCAGTAACGCGTAATGAATTATCTCTCGTTCTCCTCACATAGAGAATATGTACACGGTGTTGCCGATTGGCAAGATCAAATAAAGGATATTGCTCAGTGCATTATCCATCTTAATACAAATTACAGTAATCATACGTGGTTTTTTAAATATATAAAATGACGATGAACGTAATATTGGTATTTTTTGTTACCTTATACGATTCATTTTGTGAAATATTTTATGATGCTATATTTTATATTTTTACCTAGCAAAATAAGATAACATAAAAGAGAAAAATGAAAAATAGCAAGAAAATAAGTACGAGTACCAAAACATTTTGATATGCGAAGATACGTTGATAAGTAGGACCAATACAATAAGGTTTGCTTTTTCGCCATCACGACTGAGGACATTTAAGAATGGGAATTTTATTGATGTCGAAAAGATATGCACCGGTAGTTTTGTTTTCGCCAAGATGAATAATTTTGCAGCTAAAGATGAGTAGAAGGAACATAATCATATGTAAAATAAAGAAATGAAGAAAAGTTTAAAATATAATAAGAGGGATTTCTATGCTTAGCAGTTCCGAACATTTCGTAAGAAAATGTCACCAGATGTAGTGTTTAAATTAGGTCCCTTCTGCATTTGGTAAACAAAACATAGATAACATGTTCATAGGAATCAACGACCTATTCTGTGTTTACCTACTGACCGAACGGGAACTCTCTCTCTCTCTCTCTCTCTCTCTCTCTCTCTCTCTCTCTCTCTCTCACACACACACACATACATATTTTCAAAACACTCAGTGCATTTAGAAGTCGATATATAACTTACTATCTATTACAAGCATGGTATACTTTTAATCTGCACCATTGAACCATTATTGTGCTTACGTGCCATCAAACTCTGATACATGCATAAATATTGTATCATTCTTTTGGAACCATAGTACCTCACATGCAAATTTAACACAAATTTACGTAATGAATGCTCTAAAAGTAAGACATGAAAGCAACAGTGGGTTTGAAGAATCGTGGAGCCACCTGTTTTCTACTTATGCAAAATTTATGCATGTATTCTCAGAATTATAACCCGTTTAAAATATTCTGTATGGGAAAAAAAAACTTGAATAATAAGCTCCGGAGGATAAAGATATAGTCGGTAAAATATTTGTTACATATGACAAGTGCAAACTGGCTGAATTCAAAAATGAATTCTCTTGTCATTTAGGGTCTTCTTCGGGTTTACCACAGCGGTATGTTTTTCAGGAAAGGCCGGAATATTATACGCTTTTAGGATCTGCATCGTTAATGGAGTTTTTCTTATATTTAGTTTTCTTTAGAAAATGAAATCTGCTGCTCATCGAGATAAAACACCAGTTTTAATCTCTTCGAGTTACAGCATTTTCCTGCATAATTTATAGATATACAAATTTTGTCCATAGATTTTGTTTTCATTGCATATATTAACTATCTAAATAAAATTGGCCCCAAGCTGAAATATATTTAAAAAGAGTCTCAATCCCTGTGTATGACACATACCTTAACCTACAACGGATATATTGGATTTTGATCATTCAGCTTCATACCGCCTTCATTGGGGATGAAAGGAAAATACAATCAGCAACATAAAATCTGAAGGGAGGCAACTCGACATTCCTTGATTACTACTTCCTCCCAATGATACAATGGACGAAGAGTAGTCGTCAATAATGGTGAATTTAAAAATCAAACCGTTAACATTCTGGTATAATTATCGCCATGAATAACTTAGCAAAGGCACGGAATCATTGCTGGTTTCGTGAAGTAAAAGATAAAGCATATCCAAATTAAAGAGAAAGGATCCATTAATTTGCCAGAGACGAGTAATTCTCTGCTCGAACAATGGTACATTATTCTTTTCAAAGTAAACAACAACGAAAATGACGTGCTGACGAGTGTTGATCAATACAATTGGTATTACTGCTTATAATAATAGCCATGCCTACATTCTGTGCCAGAATTATTTCATTTTATGTCATTTTTCTTTTTACGTCTTACTCTTTGACCTTCATTAATAAAAGCCTGGTTACTAGGTAAATATAACAACAACAACAACAACAACAACAACAACAACAACAATAACAACAAAAGCAAAAGCGAAACAAAATTATTGTCTATCACTTATAAACACTGTCGTATATCTGTAAAGCAAATCCAAAGATTTGCAGCTGATCAGTTTTGTTTTATGTAACATATTTATATAAATAAACATACCTGAGTATCGGTACCATGTTTCATGACCGTCTCCAGAGTCACGTGTGAATTTCGTACGGCATTTAACAGGGCCTGGCATTCATGATTTTCCTTTTGTTTTCGAGTAACTTCTTGTTTGTAGAGCTGATTTCCTTCCGACTTAACCTTGCGTTCTAAATCATCAAGACGGTCATTTAGTTTATTCCTGATCTCCCCTATTTTGTTTGTCATTTCTTGTACTTGTGATTCAAGACTAACGATATATGAATCATTCCTTTTCTCGAAATTCATGAGGTGATATTCAAGTTTTTTCATCTCTTCAAGGACCTGGAGAGGTTTAACATCCAGCAGAGGAATGTTAGAATCTTTCCTCAAGTCCAAAACGTCGCTGCAGTTTCTGTGATAAATGATACAGCAGCTTGCACAACAAGGAATCTTATGGTCTTTGCAATAAAATTTTAAATCTTCTTCCTCGTGTTCTTGACAACGAAAACCCTTGTGAAATCTGATTACGATGTTCGGGTTGTTTGTCAGTTCTTCTATGGTTATGATGGAGTGGTCCTTTGTAGCCTTTTGCTTTTGATGAAATTTTATACAAGATGCACACATGGCCTCCTCACACACAACACAAAATCCATTAGCTGTGACGGAGACCCCATCAGACTGACAACAGTCACAAGGTCTGTCCACTTCCTCTTTCTCTTTGCCTCCGATAGATTGTAAAATTGAATTTATTGGAAAGAGGGAAACCCACTTTTGTAAAGTTTTACCTTTCATGGAAACAGGAACGACGGTTCTGCATGTTGGACATTCAAACTGTTTCAGTTCTTTCACATTTACAGGTCTGGAGGAAATATAATCCTCAAGGCAAACTTGGCAGAACGAATGTAGGCAAGGCAGTTGTCTGGGTGTTTTAAATTTACCCAGACAGATTGGACAACGGGGTTTCTCTTCATACTGACTATCTCCTGGATTTGCAGCAGCCATTTCGGCGGTATTGATAAATTCCTGATAAAGAACTTCAATTTAAATCTTGTCAATATTGAAAAATTGTTGCGCAGATTCGTTCCGTGTTACAGGTTGTGTTTAATCTTTCCCACAGTACAACGCGCTGTCCTTATCGGTTCCAATTCGACGTAGTACAACATAAATAGAACTGCGAGATTTACCTAGGTCATGTTACGTATCGTCCCCGTGTGTATTCAACACACATTTAACTTCGACTGTAAACACCATACAGGGGTGTATTAAAGGCAAATAGTGTTTTAAGTCTTTTTAAATGTCAACTTGAATAACTTCCTTCCCATCTTGTTTTGTATGTAGTCATACGTGATAAAAAGGGTCATAAAGGCTATAACTAAGGTATTAACATGGATAAATGGCTTTGTTAGAAATAATAATAATAATAATAATAATAATAATAATAATAATAATAATAATAATAATTATAATAATAGCACTACTACTAAGAATGATATCATTAATAACAATAATAATGATAAAAATAATAACAATAACAACAACAGCGTCAAAGGATTACATAAATTCAAAATTGAACAAATGTCTAGGTATTTAGCAGTGGATAGGGGACCAAGTTTGCATTCACTATTGATATTCTCTCCTTTATCTTGATGATATGTATAATAAGCATCGGTGACAGACGTGTGTGTGTGTGTGTGTGTGTGTGTGTGTGTGTGTGTGTACGCGCGCGCGCGTGCGCGTGTGTGTATTTTAACGTATCTTAACAAGTTTAGTCATATCGCTACGATGTCTGCAGTGTGTCAGTTTATAGAGATGTCTAGCACTGGGGCATCGTGCCGAAATGTCCTAAGACTAACCTCTTAATGCTGAGCGCCAAGCGACAGACACATATAGAACGTATTATGACAATCTATCTATCTACCTACTTACCTGTCTATCTATCTATCTATCTATCTATCTATCTATCTATCTATCTATCTATCTATCTATCTATCAGTAGTTAGGGATGGAAAGAAACATTTTGTGCAATAATATTTTATATAAGTGTGTGTGTGTGTGTGTGTGTGTGTGTGTGTGTGTACATATGTGTGTGTAAGAGAGAGAGAGAGAGAGAGAGAGAGAGAGAGAGAGAGAGAGAGAGAGAGAGAGAGAGAGAGAGAGAGAGAGAGAGAGAGAGAGAGAGAGATGTTTATCTGTCTCTCAGTCCAGGCATAATGATCTATTAAAAATATGGCCGTGAATTCAAATGTAATAAGATATAGTTATTAGAGGAAGCATTTATGAATGGCTGACGCCAATTGTTCTAGAAATATTATTTTATAACTTATTTTGGAAATGCGGTTAAGAAAAGGGATGATTGTTCGTCATTCAACATATATAGCTGATACCATGAGGCATTGATAGAGATGAAGGAAAAATGATTGTCTATAGTTCTTGATAATAAAATTTACAGAAGTGAACTAAAATAAATGTCTATATTACGGCCTTTTTATATAACATTTCAGAGGTACACTTTATTGAGCGAATATTAATAGTGATATGTGACACTTAGGGACAATGGGGCACACTATGTTAAATATCCCCAAAAATTTATAGGGACAATGGGACTTTAATATGGGAATGACACTTGGGGGACAATGGAAATTTAACATGGGTGACGGCAGTAGTAAAGTAAAACCAGGTTTCTAGATTTTAAGCCTCCTTTCCCTCTATGTTGACATTTTATAGCGCAGGAAATGTACATGTTAGTCAGTCTGTACATCCCTTATACAACTTGTCCGGAAAACAGTCTCGAAATTTCTGGAGAATGACATAGGAGAATGACATAGCAGAAATTATAGAGAATCCCTGTGAATTTTCTGGAGAATGACATAGCAGAAATTATAGGAGAATGATATAGCAGAATTCCTGTGAATTTTCTGGAGAATCACGTGATTGGAACATTCTAGTAGAGTTTCGCGGCACTAAAAAAGCCAGCCAATTTTTCACTCGTAGGTCATTCTGCAGAGATGTATTCGCCGGGATAAGAAGGTAAGTGGACATTTATTATTGTAGATAGGTCTTTGATGAATTAGTAGAAATAAGGTGTTTCTAGATCATACACATGTTGGACAACCTTAAAGAACTTCTTCGCCAATGGTCAAATTTTCAACGGTAGCTATTAAAAATTGTTTGTCATCGTGTTTATATAAACAAAATTTAATATTTCCGCTCACTTTTCGATGACATTCAAATAGCTCTTTCATTGCTGTTCTGGTGAGAACAGACGTACCGCCTTTTACAAAAACCTTTGACTTATTTAAGTCTGTATTAATTTTAGTATACTTTTCCTGGCTGATTGGATCATGAAGATTATCGTATTTGGACATAAGTTCTCGTAATTTTTCAAGATAATCAAAATAACCGGTATTTCCTGATTTGATTAGAGAAAGTTTCATTTTATCAAATTTACTAAAACAAATACCTGAAATTTCATCATTAAATTCAAACTGTAGTGGTTGGTCATTAACCATTAACCGCTTAATTTAGCTATTAATTCCATCAGCAAATTTTAAATTTTCGAACATTATATCTAAAGTTTAGACAAAATTACAAGCGTAATGTCCAATAGCTAGTGTGTTTATCCCGTCCTCACAGTAACGTTTGTCATCAAAATTACTAAATCCACGTTTTATAATTGTATCTGTTTCAAGTTTGTGATAATTTGTTCTAATAACATTTGTCTTGATAAAGCTGACATTATTGTTTAGTGCTGCTTTAAAGTCATCAAATTTCATACATTGTTTCACATATCCACGAGGAACACCTTTTGCTTTTTTTGTTAGTTTATTGTCATCTAAAATTACGGCATACATTTTACTTCGAAGTCCGACAAATTCCTTAACTGGCACAAACATAAATTGGTCCTTAAATTTACCAATAACTATTTTATTTGTGTCATCATGAAATTCACTACTCTCCGGATAGTCTGATAAATCAAATAAGTCACGGTGGTCATAAATATCCTGATAGACATCCTCACATTTTATATCATAATCTAGCGAATCTGTATCAGTAAACAATAGACTCGACCGAGGCCAGACTCTCTTAACAAACCCGTAGTGAAAATCTTACATCAACCACTTTGATATGTCCAATACCAACGCACCAACATTAATCGGCTTATTTAACTTTAAATTTGTCTTTCGTCGCTGTATTGCAACAAGATTTTCATTAAATATTTTCATACTGACAAAACCGTCATCGTTAACTAATTTATTCCTGCGATTTATGTCGTTTAGAATCTCAATATTTACGCGTTTTCGAATATTCTCCATTGTCTTGCCAAATACGGAATTGTTCATTAATTTGAGAAAGTTTTTCTCAAAGTCAGTTTTAGCAGCAGCACGATGCTTGGTATTTAAACTGATGTAATCTGCCATCCACCTTGATTGATTAAATTTTAACACGCGATGAACTTTCCTTAAGACCAGTCCAGCATCTACTGCTTGTTTTAGGTTTCTATAGTGCATCACGTAATTTCTTTTATTTAACAAATCTGGAACTAGCTTATTAACAATCGAATTTTTTGCTGTTGTCGCTGCTCGTTGTTCAGGCGATAATAAACTATAATCGATTATCATAGACTCTGCACAAAACGGATAGTCGTTATGCAGATCATGAAACGAACTAGGATAATCTAGATCAACTTCAACAAAATATGAAATATCTTCTGGAAGATTTTTTCAGTTTCTTTAAGAAATTGATCTGGAATTATCCAGTGAAATCCACTGCACGGTATTGACTCTGACATTGCATATTCATACAAATTATTAGCATAAAGGTAGAGGATATAATTTGACGGTAAATTTTTATCGTGGTTTTTTAGACGTTTATTGTTAGCTACCGCATATTTTTTTTGTTATGACGCTAATTCCGCCTCTGATACCTTTTTCAATAAAATTAAACATATCAATGTCGGTTAAAAGATCCAGTTCTATCTTACTTGTTTTTAGCATAGCATCCCACGACAACCCTGGAGCAGAATAATACCAGCAGGGATCTAGTCCATAATTTTCAAGACTAACTCGACGAAAATTCTCGAAAACATCTGCTAGTAATAATGCATCTGTTTTCAAATATAAATCATGATAATCACCAAGAGTTCTGCAGTTAAGTTTATTCCAAATGTCTTGTGCGTAACTATACTCACCATCTGATACACCTTCACCTTTCAGCTGCGAGTAAAATTTGTCCTTTCCAGGGAGAGAAGTTTCATCAAATCTGCTCCAGTCGTCAAGGTATTCGTATGGAAAGACACCTTTTCTTGTCAGATCGACATAGTTTTCACTAAAACAATCTCGTAGGTTATTAAACTTGCTGCAACCTTCTGCAAGTTTGTCCAGTGATTCTGACATAAATTGAAAGCTATCAATGAAACGTAATTTGCCAAGCGTGACTGACATATACTTTTCAAAATTGTTTGGTATACATTTTATGCTTTTTAGTTTAGATTTAATTTCCTCGTTGCCAAAAGCTTCTACAATGATATGATTATCATAGCCACGAAAGTTGTGTAAGATGACAGGAATAAAATTTGGAGCATGAAATTTTAAATTGCAACTGTTATGAGCTGCTCCGCGATATTGACCGGTTACAGGACAGTGATCGCGCACTTTATCATCGCCTAGAGGTTTCTCGCAGATATGACAATTAACTGCCTAGTCAAAATCTAGTTGTTTTGTTGTTAGTTTCATTGGAGCTGATAATCTGTTGGAAATTTTATTAACTTCGTCCATGAGATTTTTTAATAACCACACAGCCGGACTTTCAGATTCGCCGCGATATAACTTTACTGGAGTAGACATTTTATCGTTAGCGCAACAAACTACTTTGTAGGAAACCCCGCAAGGAACATGCTGTTGTATTTTTCTTGTACTTGATTTATTTGGATCATTTTCTGCACCAGCCACAGGAACAAACAGACACTCGAAATCGGCATAAATCACAAAAGGGATACTTAGCTTATGATGATAATTTTAAAATTTTAATACTTTTTCTTTCTCTGTTGGCATGGTTATTCTTTGAACGTTAACACAGTATTTGAGATGCTCTTGTAAAGTTTCGGGTTTAGAAAAGCCTTGTAAACAACGGTAGCAGAAATATTTCTTATTTTTATCTTTACTATATTGTCTGCCAGCTAACCCGTTAAAGTTCTTGATCCAACAGTAATGTCCTTTATAAAATAATAAATTTATTGTATTTTGCGTAGCATTTTCTGAAATATATCTCGGGTAAACATTTTCACGCTCGTCAAGGCCAAAAGCATGTACCGAAATATCGTTTTGTTTTTCAAACTTTGGTATCTGATTTTCTGTCACTGGAAAAGTTATTCCGTCAAAATCCAGTTCGTTTCTGTACGGCAAATATTTTTCAACTTGGTTGGAGTTACAACTTTGAGAATGTCTAGCAGACAAAATTGCATTGCGAAAACACTCGTTGTCGCTGTTTTTGACATTTATACAACAATTTTTGTTTTTAATTTTTTGAGGGAGATCAACGTAAGAAGTACCGCGAAGTACGTTATATTTCATTATGTGAAATAAGACCTCCGTAATCATTTCAAATTTCCAATCTGATCCTGATGCAGTAAATTCCTCAAGCTTTTCCAAATTTCTTAGTGTATTTCATTAGCAACTGTGGCAATATTTGTTCCAGTTAATATTTTTCGTGATTTAGCTGTTAAATATGGCTCTGCAATCTCGCTGTCGAATTTTGTATTATTTTCAAAAATTATATCAAGTACATCTTTTTCGATTGCATGTAATTTTGATAAGATTACATGATACTGTACTATCAGTTTGATACTTTTATGAGCTGCAAGTTCTCGAGTTACAATCAGATGAAGAAGATGAAATAAATTTGTGGAGTTAAAATTTGCTAAAACATTTTGATTATCAAATTTATAACTTTTATCATAGCCTGAAAATGCAGCAACAATTTTTTCAACATTTTCGGATAGAGTCTTCTTAGCAATGTCTCTCAATCTTAATATTATATTATATTTTATATATTTAATTGGTTGTTTTTAAATTTTCAATTAGAGATATAAATTTCTTATAAGTATAATGTCAACAAATTTGAGATATATGACAGCAGAAGAACAGGAAGAATATCACGTTCACCCTAAGTACAACGAGTTCGCGGGAAATGAACTTGGTTCGGTTATTTGTGTCAGATACAGACGATCTTTCGGTAAAGCAACTCCAGCTGGAATTAAAATTTCAGTCAAGGGAGATAGCACAGATAGAATTGAAGTGTTTAAGAAAGATTTTATTTACACATTATCCTGTGACGAAATTCCAGCTGGGCAGCGTGTATATCATGTCAATGGCATAGTTACTGACGATGATATTGAAAATTTATCTTTACAAACTGAATTTCAACTGCATCCCGTGTTTGATTTGTACGAGGCCTCTGACAAAGGAATTATTAGAAGTAGAGAAACGAAAAAAGTATTAGGTAATTTGCACAATAGTGGATATCTTAGAGTAAAAGTTAGAGGAACACAAACTGATCAAGTTAGTTATTACAGCCATAGGTTCGTTTATGAAACTTTTAAAGGACCGATACCAAATGATTTGGTTATTGATCACATCGATAAAATAAGAACAAACAATAGTCTAGAAAACTTAGATCTCGTCACGCCAAAAGAAAATGTAAGACGAGGATCAGGTGGTGGTATCAACTTTAGATGTCCGGCAAAACCTGTTATTGCGGTAAATACTGAAACAGATGAGGAATTAAATTTCCTTCAATCTCAGCTGCTGCTCGGCACTTTAAAATTAATCCCGCATCAGTAAAATGTGTAGCAGACGGGGTAACAAAATCAATAACCTCAACATTAACATCTGACAGAATTATTTTTAGATATGATGATTAATTATATTTTCTAGCTCGTTTTAGTTAAGCAATTGTGAGGAAACATTAGAACATCATCTTTGTTAAATTTTAGCGTCATTACTGCGCTGTCATTAAGTTTATTTTTTTCTGCCGCTGTTAGCAAAATCTTCAGATTCGCCTTGCATTAAAATAACTTCAACGGAATGAAAACTATAACCTGACAAACATTTTCGTACTGGCCTCAGCTACTTCTCTGTAATTTAATATAGACACTGTTTGATGATATTTTATCTCGTTAGTCATTCTATTATTATAAATAAAAAATATATTATCATACGAATCTGATGAAACGACTTGCTGATATTTACGCGGGCGTGGATGATAATTCTATACCGGCTGGTTATACGGAGAATAATTTTACACCGGCTGATTATACGGAGGATAATTTTACACCAATCGGTTATACGGAGGATGACATTTTATTTAACAACGACGACGATGAACAAGACGAGATTGTAGTTGACCAAAAAAAATTACAGCAGACCGACTACTGGTCGATATAATGTTAAGTATCATATCACAAAGAAAATTTTGAAATTTAATTTTTCGGTAGATGAGAATCAGCCGTTTTAGCAGTTGATAAAACCTTTTTTGAACATCAAAATTCCAAACCTACAGAAGAACATAAAATTTGATTTCATATTTGTCAAGATGTTTAATCTGATGACGATTTCTGACGATCGCAGACAATATCTGATATCGTTATGTAAGCCCGTAAAATGTAAATTTGTCAAACGTAAGTGCGAGGAAATATATAACGGTATTATCACGCGATGTTAATTAATTGTTTTGTTGGGATCCAGCTGTTAAATTTATCGCTGTACCCTCTCCATTTGACTAAACTTTTGTTGCCTCGCTTCCTGATAACTTTTTCGATAACAAAAACGTATTGTTCGGTTATCTGAAGTTCCTGTTCGTAAAAACTACCAATTACCGGTTCCCCTGCTAGGTCCTTTAGCGCGTACGTTACAGGTATTGTAAGTAAAACTTTATCAATGACAAACACCTCTTCGCTCCAGTTCGGAATAAGTCCTTTTTCGAACACCTTTTTTGTCAGAGAAATTTTAACTTTATCCCCAACCTTAAATTTATGTCTGCGGTACATATTTCGTTTGCTAGTATCGGATTTTTAATTGCGTCGTTTGGTGACATCCTTGTGGTTCTGTGCTTCGTGTTATTATATTCGTCAACAATTTTCTGTAGATTGTCAATGTATCTATTAGTGTTTTTAGCTGTCAAATATTTGTGGATTTTTTCGTTTAGCGTACGATTAAATCGCTCGACGACAACACTCTTACCTTCAGTTCCAGTGACATATTTTTTTATGTTATTTTGTTTTAAAAACTGTTCGAATTTTTTATTACAAAACTCCGATCCGTGATCAGTCCAAATTATATTTGGTTTTCTTTCCGTGCTTGTTATTATCTGCGCTAGCGCATTAGTCATCGATGTCCCTATTTTATCTGAGACGGGTACACTAAACGCGTATTTACTAAAAACATCAATAACGTTAAACAAGTATTTTTTCTGAGCGCCATCAGCGCCAACGTTAAACGGAGCAAGATTTGAGACATCTACTAAGTCTATCGCCCAGATATCATCTACTGAATTTGCGACGACGCTACGCCGCGGAAACGTTTTTTTTTAGGTTTGTATAATTCCGCTGCCAGATCATCATACAATTCTTTTCCGAGACCTAATTTATATTTTGCTCCAATGATTCCCTGCACCAGCTTTCGATCAATACGCTCTCTAATTCCTTTCGGTTTCATGTCATGCAGTTCATCCAGCATTACCTTGTCGCAGTCTGATTTTGAGTTCTCTGCACGAACGCCTATATCCCGGTAGCAGATATAATGGCGCATTGCTATTGCATCAACTTGATTGTAAGGCTCTTGTCCTGGCAATGGATTATCGTTTTCGTCTAGTTGCTTGTCCAGTGGATTGTACGGCCCAGTGTATTTATGGAATGGCAATGTCCACCCTGTTTTTGGTTTTGGTAATTTTCCAATAAATTTGTGGATGTCAATACCGCTGCCAATGACCTTTCGGCGATTGCAACGTTGACAGTACATACAAATGGAAAGATCTTTATCACAACCACAGTTACATTTCATTTTTTATTTTATTAATCGTCCACAAAATATTTGTCAGCAAAAAAATAAAATAAATAAATAAATAAAAATTCTGTGAAACAGTGAAATTTTGATGTTTTCTGACCAATGTTAGACAGTCAATTAATCATCTACTAAAATAACTTTATCACATGCTCCAGCTCCAGTTACTGATTTCAAGAATATACTTTTCTTTCTATCACAAACAGCACAAACGCTTTTTTGCATTGTTCCGTCTTTTTTTTCTTCTATTTTCTCATCTTTGTTTGCCGTTTTAGTTTTACATTTGAGACAGTATGTTAACTTCTCTGCCATTTTCTTATACTTGATCGTCACACAAAATTGCAACGACTTTATTTATTGCTATGTTATCATTGTTTTTACTAGGACAATTATCAAATTGCAAAATAAATTTTACAAAATCAGGGGATTGGGACATCTGTCGAATAAACATAATACAATAATAACCACAAGCGGATGTCCCAATTGGTTGTAGTTGATTAGACGAGTAATTTATTTTCTCAAATTTTTTAAAAATATATTTTTTTATAATGTCGCTCGGAGGAAGTCCGAACGAATCAAAATAATCATTATTGTAAATAGCGACCCAGTGAGTGCCGGATCCGTCATTAAAGTTTGTATATTTACAATACACGAACCACCTGTTGGTACATTATCTAATTCGCCCTTAGAATATACCCCACGAAAACCGTCAACGTCATCCAATTTTAATTTTTTAAGTATATCAAAATTGCTCAGCGGCGGTGACTTCGTCACTGGCGTCAACGATGACGAAGTCGTTGTCAACGGCGCCTGGTACCTGGCAGTCATTCCTCGTCCTATCCCTAACAGATTTGGAATTAGACTGCCTGCTAACCCCGCTAGCAGTGGAGAGATTGGAATAAATCCTCCTTGTACTGTTTTCCTTGACGACTTTGTTGTTTGTTTTGTTTTCCTTTTTTAGATTTTGTCGCTTTGGTTTGCATTTTATATTTTATTGTTACATAAAACTAACGGCAGATTTGTTTGATACCATCGCCGGATACCGCTTTTTTTAGCTGCTCCTGATACTGCTCCAGACGCAGCAGTCAGTCCTAATGTTCCTAGGTATTGCACTAGCTATTACAGAAAATGCCGGCCCAAGAAAACCACCGTTGACCGCTAAGTGTGTTATTTGTGCTGTGGATAATTTAAGTACAAACGCTTTTCCACGACCGAGTTTATTGATTTGCAGTAGAGATAGCATTACGTTTACTGCGGTCCCTTGAGTTGTTGGGGATATCATTAATGAAACAGAATTACGTTTGGCAACCGCAGCTGATAATTTTTTAATTTGACCTGGCGTTCGGTATATTTCTCTGGTTGTGTATTCCGTTTTCATTATATTACTTTTGTCACACAAATTATACTTGTATGGTCATTCTTCCTTTGGTCGCATCAATTGTCAAAAATCTATCACTGACAACTAGCGCGTATACGTTATATTGTTCAGCTGGCAGCATGCCAAGCGTCCAGGTGACTTCAATATCAGCAGACGATCTGATAGCTTGTTCGGAATGTTTTGAAACGTCAAAATAGAAGATAGGATATAGTGATCGAAATTCTTCTATTGATATCTGAGATCCACTGTCTGCGTCCTGATATTTTTGCATCGCCTCCATGAGATACATATACAGCCGAGATATGTTTCTGGTAGCGTCTATAGCAAAATTACATTCGATTGCACGTTCTGGATATTGTCTAGAATTTAACCTAACAAATATTCGTCTGACGTCTGGGTTATCGAATACACAGTTGATCATTTCTTGATTATTACGACGTTCCTGTCGTTGAAATACAACGAAAATACGTCGAGGTACTTGCTCGCTTGACGTAGTTGTAACACGCCATGTGTAATCAGTTGCATTAGGAATAGCTGTTTGATAAATCCTGTTTTGCTGAAAATATATCTTTTTCGTGTAAGCGGTCAATAACGCTTCGAGTTCCATCGTTGTACTTACAGACGAAACAACACGTGGCATCCACAGCGCTAATCTTGTAATAGCAAATTGCCCTTCAGCCACACCAGCAGCGTGTATTATACAATCGTTTTGATCCGCCTAATCTAAAATAAGCGTATGCTTTAGTCCTCGAAAAACTTTGTTGTAATCACGGCAAAATCCGAAGATTGAGCTTAGCGGAAGCATCATTGTTACCTGTCGAGATTATGCGACAAATGATTTTCGTTTGGCATATCCCTCGTTATATTGTTGTCGTCGTATTCTGGTGACAGCTAATCTTATTGAATTACCTATTGCGGCTGCATCATCAGCAGCTGGATTGGCGATTAGATTATTGTTATCTGCGGCAGGATTACCATCGCCAGTACGGAATTCGCTTGAAACAGCTGTCCCAAATCCGGTATCTTTAAACCACATCATACTTGTGGTCACTGATCTTGAGTAATCATCGCTGAATGAGACGATATTGAGTATTATACTCGCTATAGGCAAGTGCATTGAAATATCATCTACGGTTTGATTGGCCAGTTGATACCGTGCGCTTTTAAACAAACTCCAGCCGTTATTGACAAGTGTAATATCTGCATCAGCTGCAATATTACCGCCTGTCGCAGTTAACAATTGGCCACGCACTTCTAACACTGCCTTGTGCTGCAGCAGAAACACGTCTTCGTCTCTCGTGTTAAAGGTTCTGACACCAGCTTTATTTGGTTTGTTTGAATTTTCGTCCAAGTATTCAACGTACTCGTATTCTGTCACTATATTGTTTGTATCGTGTTCTTCGGCAAGATCGAGATAATTTTTGACTGACATTATTTTATTTTACCACACAAAATTGCAACGACTTTGTCAACGGCTCCGTCGTCATACACACTAAAATGCTGCAGGTTCTATTCTTGTTTTCGCTACAAGTTTACGCATTACCTCCTCACGACGTGGTGATAATAAGTTTTTGTGGTAGCTATCATAGCTCGTTCCGTTTCCGCTGTTGCAGCAATATCAGATATTGCTTGTTTTATTTCCAACACCGTAGGTGTTTTTCCTTTAATTTTATCAGCAACCTTTTCACCTACTGCAGTGCCAGCTGCAGATGCCACTCCTGTCGCAAAAGCTTTACCTGCGTCAAGCGCAACTGGTGCTACTTTACGCGCAATTCCTGGTATATTTTCAATTATTTTTAATAAATATATTTCCAAAATATCTACCTACGATTTTTCTTCTGTAAACATTTTTTTTTGGTCTCATCGTTGTTATTAAATTAGGTTTACAAAATTTACACCGATGACGTAAGTCATTGCGCCCGTGGGTGTAAGTAAGACGTGACAATCTCGTTGTTAAGATCTATTTGTTCACCCGATTGATCTGTTAGTTGCATTGTTATGCTAGTTATTTGATTTTCAGGAGTAATTGGATAGTATATTATTTGTCGAGGAGTAATTTGCATCAACAACCCTGGTGGGACATCTGGTGAAAAACTGTAGATCGTTTGACCTTGACTACCCTTAGCTGAGTAAGATCCTGATGCGATAGAACAATTAATCAATATAGTGTTTACTTCTGTTATGTTAACTGGCAGATCACCGTCATATAATACACTCTGTTCTGTAACACTGCCGTATTGCTGGTTCTTAAAACCTAACAGCGAGGCAATACTAGTCGCTGGTGAGAAATCGATTATCAAATTATATTTTAATATAATTCTAACTCGTAGCGTATTGTAGTTCGGAAGCAGCTCAAAATTATCTGCGGCGGGTTTGTTGATTAGTTCTTTTATTGTTCTTTTAATATCAGTTACATTATACGCTCCTTAGGGTATTTTAACTGACGTCGTTGCGCCAGAATTAAAAGTAAAATCATCGTTAAAATTTGTTTTCACATTCGCCATAGAGTGCCATACTGTGGCAGAAATTAATCCAATTTCATACTGTTTGTTCGGATCTAGTATTATTGGCGGATTATAGTAGAGAGAAAAGTTTGCGCTGCCATTCGTTGTTTGTGACGAATCTAGTAACAATGTTGTTGACATTATATAAGATTGCCTCGATTAAATTAAATCGCCTTGATTAAATCAAGGTGTAAAATTTCATACTCAGATGATGTTAGTAATCCTCTCGATCTAAGATGATCTAGTATATCAATAATTTCGCTGTCGATTTCAGTGCTTTCATTACCTGCTTCTTTAGATGATATCAGTAGCAGTAATCTGTCAACTATATCTGCGTTTGATGTAAAAACTTTAACGCCAGATCCAGTGGTTTCTTTTTCCTCCGGTAATCTTTTATCTCGTTTACGTTCATAAGTATCGAGCAGTCTTTTAAAAGGCCAACCTTTACTATAACCTCCTGGTTTATTTCGGTATTGTTCTGCTGTTTTATACAAAACCTCAGCAACAATTCCCTTTTTCATTCTACCTAACAGAAGTACTATTTCTTTTTCTTCTTTAACATTTTTAATCGCTTCTTCAGCTGCAATGAAATCATTGTATACTTTTGTTAAAATATTCTTCAATTTTTTGTAATCATCTTCTGACCAATTTCGAATGTTATCAAGATTGCTTAGTTTTTCATTTTTCAAGTATTTTTCAATAAATTCATTATATTCATCATACTCTATTGTTCCCCTAACTTGCTTTCTGTACATTTTTATCTGATTTTGAAGAGGCATAACTTCTATGATACTTTCTTCTATCATTCTTTGTTTCGCGGATAATTCCTTAGTTTTCTCTGATACATTTTCTATCAACTTTTTTTTAACTCAGCTGGATTAACTGTCAATCTCGCTATCGCATGTTGAAGCTCAAGAGGATTGTTCATTAACCTATCAAATTCAGCCTGTTGTGCAACAGGATCAGCAATATGTCTCACAAGTTCAGTTACAATTTGCTAGTTTCTTCTTTCGATCTTTCTCCAAGTAAACCTAACAAGCCTTTTTCTTGTATTTTCTTTAGTTCTTCTGGAGATACTGTTGACGCTTCTGGTTGCTTGCCAAGTACTGCTTCGGTAACTGGCTTAAAAAATTTGGCAGTTTCTTCTGCTGCTTGAACTTGTCTTTGGCGAGCTTCTTCCACTTTTTCTTGAAAGCAGCTCGAGTTGCAACAAATTTCTTTAGTAATTCGATTCTTCGCTGGTGTTTGCCCATTATTATTTTTTTATATGCGCTATAAAAATTGTCTAGAGAAATGTGTCAATACAACAACGAAACATCTTAGCTGGATCACGTCCGAGTTTATCAAATAAGAAAAAGTTATATTTGTCTTTGGTTGCCTGATGATATAATTCAATAAATTTATCTTTTGTTACATCACCGCATTGCTCATTTGCAATATTTCTTACATCAACATTATCTAGTCCAGGAAATAATATAAAACATCCCGTATTTCGCCTAATAAATCTGTCGACGTTGTAAAACCCTTGCGCTAGGTAGATAGAATTTATTACGCGATAATGAGAAATAAGACATAATCTTATTCATCTCCTCGTTGTTTAGCGGAATATCGTCAAACACAACTATTTTATGCTCGGGTGAATCAAGTTCGTTAACGGGAATTAATTCCGCCGGTTGCCTAATCATAAACACATCCTCACCAGCTCCAAGTTCATCCCGAAGCTTGTTGTTATATTCGCTCAATAATTCGTACTTATCCTGTTGCGGATTAATTGTGTAAATATATACCTTATCATAGTTGAAGCTGTCGTTGAGCAAACGATTTAATAATAGATTTGTTTTACCAGACCCTGTACGACCGACGATAAGATAATGACAGTCTGGAAGTTCATTGTTGTGTTTATCTTTGATCAATCGTTCGGTATCAAAATTCAATATCGACGACTTTGCCATAATTTTATGTTATATAGTTTACATAATATGAGTTATTACACAAAGTTTGGAACAGCGCTCACAGGACTCATTTCAGATGACAAACCAACAATAACTGATGCATCATCGCTATTAAAAAAAACCGGCGATAGAATGACAGGTTTTTTATTTATGTCAAATCAACGAGTATTAGGTTTAGAAACAGCGTATCCACCACCAAGGGTTGACCTTACACAAGCTGCTAGTTATGCACAACTTAAATCTGTCGACGACAACAAGTTGTCACTGAAAGGAGAAACTTTAAGCGGTAATTTAGATATGTCAGGGAAAAAGGATGTAGGCTTGGAGACTGGGTATCCTCTGGCAAATTTGAATCAAACTCAAGCGGTAAGTTATTTACAGTTAAAGTACGTGGACAATAACAAGCTCGATAAAACAGGCGGAACGGTCACAGGGAATATTAATATGTCTGGTCGACGAGTGTTAGGTTTAAAAACTTCATATCCGCCAGCAGATTTAACGCAAACTATAAGTTATGCGCAACTAAAATCTGTTGAAAACAGTAAGTTAGACAAAGCCGGTGACACAATGACAGGTAATCTGTCCATGTCAAACTCAAAAGTAACTGGATTACCGATAACCTCACCACCAACGTCCGACTCGGATGCTATTAGCCATGCCCAGTTAAAAGAAGAACTTGCCCCGTATCTTAAACGATCCGGTGGGGCAATGTCAGGGAATATAAATATGAGAGACAAAAAAGTCACTACGACATATGTTCCAGTTAATCCTAATGACCTGACAAATAAAGCGTATGTTGATAGTCTGTCTTTTGGTATAAAACGAACCAAAAACAACGTTGGGTATATTCCAACACTTTACAAGGAAAGTGATAACCGAGTTGGGTTTGAGGTAAGTGCATCATCATATTATCCTGAAAACTATCCTCGTTACACTTTCTCTGATAGACACGAGTGGATCACAAACGAAGAAGTTGAACACTTTTGGATCAAAATTAAATGCACCATTGCAGTTGCTATTTGGAAATTTCATTTGTGCGGTCGATTAAACCCTAGAGTTGGCCGAATTTATAATTGGCGGTTTGACGGATCAAACGATGATATCAACTGGACAACACTGTATAGCACAGAAAACACGTGTATTACAACAGCACAATATTTTACAATTCCAGTAGAAAAAATTGTTAGCAAGTACTTGTATTTTCTATTATATGTTGTCGCTGCTGAGCATCCGTTTCCAGGACTGACATCATTTCAAATATACACGCTTGATGATCAAATTTAATCTGATGCCATAAAATAATGACAACACAATGGTTTATAGACGTTGCGAAAGAATTTTATGATAATATTTTTAACCCTAAAATAGATGTAGGAGACAAGTCACTAGCGGCACGTATAATAAATACCAGAAAATAATTTTTCAATTCCCATGATTAACTCCCCATTGTCAAAAGAAGAAAAATATTTTGTTCGTGTTATGCATATGCGAGGACCACAACTAAAAGAAGCAATAGAAAACTTTGATATTATAAGTAGATACTGTTATCCTGACGATTGTCTAGAAGATCATAAACAAGTTGAAATCCTGCTAAAAAAATATTGCTCGAGCTTTATTTGGAAAATTTAGATTTGATAATAAAATCGAACTTAAAAGAACGAGCTTACGCTGGAAGAGAAGATATAAAGAAACAAGTAAACAGTAGACATGATGACCTCGACAGACTAGCGGAATCTAGTGTAATAGGAATAAAAAGGAGCAAGAAGTTATACAACAGCTTTGCAAAACGAATCATTTTTAAATATATCGGCATGTACTACCACGACAAAGAACCCCTAATTAAAATCGTCACTGTGACACCAGACATGGAGTTAATTATTAAAGCGTACGCAAACGCAGTTTTGCAAATGATACTTAAAAAAGACCCAGAATTTGATCCGATTATTGTTGACAGGCCTCTTAAGATCATAAAAAATTTTGCCGATGAAATTAGTAAACTCAATGATGATGAGCGAGAAAAGTTTTTTTTAGAGAAGTCGATCAAACAAGATTGGTAGAAAAGTCTGATTCTTATCACAACATAGGTGAAGCAGACGATATTCCATTTCCATCAATCCAACGCTCTAGACAATTGTCATTACGAAATTATTACAATGAGGTCGAAAAAATACTCACAAAACCATATGAAAAATTATTGCAAAAAGTAACTGCTTTTACTCGCCTTAATATTCTTGGACAAAACACACTACAAAAATTAATAGTAGCAAATTTCGTAGTCGCACATGCTATTATCAGACAACATCTTGTTCTCAAAAATTTCACGTTAGATCAGTTGAGTTTAGTATTGAGGTATACTGAAGAAACAGAAAGCGATTACAGTAATTTGGTGAACGAAAAAAATTTGTATGAGAGTGAAGTAGGAGACACGTTTGATTCCTTTAGTTGGTTAAAGAAAAATGAGGTAGTTACAGACGAACGATATAAAGATACTTCGTCAGATGTTTATGACAAATACAGAACTTTTATAGCTGACAATCAAGAATTCCGCGAGTTTCTTGATTCAATTGCTGGTACTAGAACTTTTACTATTGTGTAAAAAAAAATTTTTAATGAAAAAACAGATCGTCGATTTCAATCATATTTCGGAAGAAATTCCAAAACAAGATGTTGATGCTCTTATACAATATTATAAATTTTATCATAAAAACCTTTGGTGCGTAAAACAATGTTACAAGAATACTTCTAGTAATATAATATCTACCATTGCTCATGACAGGCTGCGGCATAATTTCAAATGGGGCATCATTAAATCCGTTTCTGTTAATTATATCCGGTGTCGGTGTATGTCTTTTAACAGCATGCAAAAAAAAATTGAACCAAGACTTGAGACTAAAAAAAATGCTTGTAAAACGGCAAGTATCACTTATAAAAAATTACTTGATCAGATACGATCTTATTTGCGAGGTGTAAAATATGATATCGACGACTTAATACGCGAATTTCGTATTATTGACAGTATGTTAACATATATTTTACCGATGAGAGTTAGCAAGTACGAGAACAATTATGATAAAATATGCAGTAATAAAACGACGTCTCACTTACCTTCTTATCTCGGCGAACACATCTCTGCAGAATGACCTACGAGTGAAAAATTGGCTGCCTTTTATAGTGCCACGAAAACTCTCCTAGAATGTTCCAATCACGTGATTTTCCAGATTGTTCTGCTATGTCATTCTCCTATAATTTCTGCTGTGTCATTCTGCTATGTCATTCTCCAGAAAATTCACAGGAATTCTACTGTGTCATTCTCCTATAATTTCTGCTGTGTCATTCTGCTATGTCATTCTCCAGAAAATTCACAGGAACTCTGCTATGTCATTCTCCTATAATTTCTGCTGTGTCATTCTGCTATGTCATTCTCGCCCGCCAGTAGCTTCTCGTGGGTCGGTGGTTCTTCCCGGGATTTTCCAGGGTTCTTCCTCCACCATTAATACTGGCCGCCATGTATAGCCTATCTTGTGCTGAAAAATGGCGTTAAACCTTATAACAACAACAACAACTATGTCATTCTCCAGAAAATTCACAGGAATTATATATAATATCTGCTGTCTTTCTGCTATGTCATTCTCCAGAAATTTCGAGACTGTTTTCCGGACAAGTTGTAAAAAGGATGTACAAACTGAATAACATGTACATTTCCTACGCTATAAAATGTCAACATAGAGGGAAAGGTTTTTAGAGGGAAAGGAGGCTTAAAATCTAGAAACCTGGTTTTACTTTACTACTACGGCATGGCCTTTGACACGAGGGAAAAATGGCTGACCTCAATCGGGCTGCAACTAAGCAACTATGTTGGAGTTGACCTCCACACGCAATACTCTAGGTAGATATAGAGAATGCTCTGTAAAATTTTTATAGGGACAAAAGGATTTATAGGGACAGACGGGTTTTATAGGGACAAGAGGGTTTATAGGAACAAAGAAATCACAAACAAACACTTATTGAACATAACAACGTTTTTGGCAATAGTAGAAGAGTATATTTTTTCGAGGTATAGGAACGGCCCCGAAAAGGACCGTTGGGTTCTTCTTTTTACTTTCTCCCCGTCTTCTACCAATTTTGTTTTCTTTGTCTACTATCTTCAGCTCTTCTTTTCTTCCTCTGGGATCCAGTAAAGTCTTCCTGTTTCTTCTTATTTTCATTTTTCTTCTTATTTTCATTTCCTTCCTCTCCTTTGCCCAGGTAGCCTTGATCTTCATTACTTCTTCCTCCATGTTTTTCTTCCCAAGGCTCTCAACTCTCTTTAAAGCACATTTTCCACATTTCACCCTGCTTAGCGTTGGGTAATACTAATCGACATTACCATCTATCTTCTTTAGAAACATACCTTGCCCCTTCCATCCAATCCAGTGCCTCCATAAATTTTTCCACTCTAAAACGTTGACATGTTAAGAACACTTTCATCTTCAGCTTTTCCTCATCCATCACTTCTTTGACAAGTCCCCTAGCTCTTTTATGTTATATTTTAAGTTCATTTTTCAAGCTCATTTCACACAAAACTCATAGTTTTAAAAGATGGTATGCATCTCTATTAATACCATACCTTTACTACCAATAAATGTCACTGTGGCCTACTTTAAAGAAATTATTAGCTTGAGTTTTGCATTTAGCTCAAGAATCTATTGGTGTTTAATCTACTGTATAATACTGATATAATGCAATTATGAAACATGGTGAGAAGTTGCGTCTGGTTAAATACTATATTCCTCTTTTAAGTAGGTCACTGTGAACCACATTTTATATATATTTTATATATATATATATATATATATATATATATATATATATATATATATATATATATATATATATATATATATATATATATATATATATATATATATATATATATATATGATATTTGTCAAATTTGACATATTTACTCTTATTGTTATTATATCTTCCTACCAAGCCCATCATGAAACGATAATGGATCTTGATGAGCACAATTTACATTTTATCTTTAACTTGCTTTGTTTAAGTTTGTGTATTTAACTGATTACCACATGAGGTTTTGGCACGTTTCATGCATACATGGCAAAGCTCTTTCACGAAATTTGATTACTGGATGCATCTCATTTACAATAAAGACCTTAAACCAAAGAAAAGCACTGTCACCCACAGTTTATGCTTTGCTAGCATTATCCTGGTATTTACATTTATGATCACATTGAGAACTAAATAACTCTACCCTAGTCAGAAGACAGGCAGCTGGAAATAAGAATCGATATGTTTATTCAACTGTAAATTCTATAGTAATAACTATACATTGTAATATGTTTCTCTCAGCTGATTAAGTGTGTATTGTACAATTGAATGAGTATAAGAATTAGGTGAGGAAATTCAACGCTGCATGCTTTCCATGTGAATCCTCGCTTTTGGTTATTCAAGATAATTGTTTATGCATTAACTATGCACTTGCTTCTGGCTGTTACTCCAAGGGTACTCGAAGTCTGTGCTCTTTACTTAGTGATGTCTGGATTCGGGGCGTTGACAATGATTATTGCCTTTCAAGCAATCTGAAGAACATTCATTTTAGACATGAATACTAGAGTAACATTAATTATGAACCTATTACAACAAACGTAATGTCGTATAAAATATTCCTTTCGATTATTTCATATTTGTTATTCTCTAACGTAGTATATAGATAAGTAGGTATATATATTGGTGGGTGTTTAGCAGGCGGGTAGGCAAGTGATCGCAGTATTGTACTATAATACCGACTATATATTGCCAACTGAATGTTCAATTTTCAAATTTTAAAATGATTAATGTTCAGATGGAAAGATTATAGATTGCAAAGCAAATTTATTTTCTGTATGATAATGTTTGCAATGTTTACTGGGGACTATCGAAAGTTGAGGTGAGCAATGTAACCATTGATTACACTCTGATTCAACATGGGTCATGCTCTTTGTAATACCAGGTAAATGTAGTCACATTTTTACAATTGATATACATGTAGGTATCCACCATTATTCACGAATTTCTTCAATTTGGTGAGAGATAAATATGCTCCAGTAGAAGAGATAGTCACTGCCCTTTGGAAAGCATATTCTATATAAACAAACTGTCATATTTCTGAGATGTGATCACCTTTTTCATTGACCCATTTAATGTTGTTTAGTCTCTATGATCTAAAACTAAATAACAGAAAAGAGCGAGAACCAAGTTTTGTACAATCAACAAATAATTTATTTCCATAGAATACAAAGTGCAAATTTAAAAAGAACTTACAGTATTATGAATTAAATCCCAACTAGTCCTTAAAGTTTTATCACAAGTCCAAATGTATAGAGTTCCAATTGAATTCCAGCGTTGTTCCAAATAAATTCCAATATTGAATGTGCTGATGTGCCTGCAGTCTTGAATGTGCTAATGTTCCAATGACCTAGAATGTGACGATGTTTCACCAGTCATTGAATGCATGACAATAATATAATCCAAAATGTTCTCGACTGAATTTACTATAATTCCTAAGTAATGATCTAGTTCAAGCTGTGTTAATGAGCACTTTGTAATTCCAGTGAATAATTTCAATAAATAAATCCAACCAACCTAAAACCCGAACGGGACAATAAGGCTGATTCGATTTAGGATGTTAGGAAAGGAATGAGTAATTATTCAAGTAAACAACGTTGATATTAAACGTTAAGAAACAATAATAGATCCAGGATATAGGTCAGTCTTCTTTCTAAAATCTTCAAAGTTGTCAACACGTTTAGGAATTTCCAAGTGAAAACTAATGTCCTGGACTCAGATTCAAAGAAATATTTTTTATCTCCAATAATAATGATCTGGATATTTACTATATAATCATAGAGAAATATTAGCTATGTATGATCCTGTTCACAAATCATATGTCACTAGTCATTGAGACCAATAACTTGAGTTTGGACTACGATATGCTACAAAATCAGGTATACATAACACCTAATTATGGAGAAAAGCCAACAAACAATGCGTAATAAATATAACCATAATACAGAGCAGGAAAACTCCATGGTATGACAAGTTGAATATTCTCTCGGGTAAGCGAAATTTCGGAGTTTTTTTTGTCCTAGATTTTATATTAAATCTATGCGACATGTTTGAAATTTTGTGTAGATTTGAATCCTTGGTGGTCTAGGGGTTCACCTCGTGCGCATGGTTACCACATATTCATGCTATCTACCATGTTTCATGAATTTTCATCCAGCAGGTTATAGGAGATGTGAAATGAACAGATGGGACCGAGAGAGTATATAACAATGTTCGTAGTGCAAAATTTCCAAAAACTGCAATTTGCCTAGAGTAGAGATTTCTTGGAATGAAATTCCAGGGGAAAAAATCCAAGAGAAGACAAATTTAAAATTTAATCTCATTTCATGAAAATCTCTAATCCATGCAAGTAATAAACTTTGGAAAGTTTTCACGGTGTAGATCCTGTGTCTTCCTTCTAAAACTATGTAATTTGTTCTGTGAATAAGTTTGAAATATCACAGTAATGTACATCTTTGACCCTCTTCTATGTAATTCAAAGATGGGATCCGACAATATAGCACATCGCTTTCGCATGGTTACCACAGACTGATGATAACTACAGTACTTAAAGAATTTTCATCAAGCAGTGTAGAGGAGACATTCAACGGGACAGATGGATACTGGACATCACAAGGTTCACAGTACTTTAAGTGCAGGAATAAAAACACCCCTCAAGACACTGATAATAGATTTATACCCTTAAAATAAAATATTATTATTTGTACAGTTTAGTATCAGGGATACTGTGATACTAACCTGTTTTCTGTATGTTTGTAATCTTATGTCTCTTATTGACTGAGAGGGAATTCAATAAGTGAACGCTGTTCATGTCCAAATGGTAATCGTTTAGAAAATGTGTCATTTATTTTGCTCACCTCCCCTGAGTTCATGGGAGATAACCACAGGTTTAGTGCATATAAATTTCATATTTCTTATCTATATCTATATATATATATATATATATATATATATATATATATATATATATATATATAATGTAATCATCTACTTTTATTTCAAGTCTATAGGGTCCAAAGAAAAGAAAGAAAACAATAATAAATAAGAACTAGGATAAATTGAAACTATAAATTTTGTGATTCATTCAGACGATAATAATTCCAGAAGAACTTTTTGATGGAGTGTTAGATTCCGTTTTCATTTTTGTATTAGGTAGTAAAATTACAGTGGTGAAGGTCTGGACATAACACTGTTTGCAGTAAAATGACAGTGGTGAAGGTCTGGACACAACACTGTTTGCAGTAAAATTACAGTGGTGAAGGTCTGGACACAACACTGTTTGCAGTAAAATTACAGTGGTGACGGTCTGGACACAACACTGTTTGCAGTAAAATGACAGTGGTGATGGTCTGGACACAACACTGCTTGCAGTAAAATTACAATGATGAAGGTTTGGACACAACACTGTTTGCAGTAAAATTACAGTGGTGAAGGTCTGGACACAACACTGTTTGCAGTAAAATTACAGTGGTGAAGGTCTGGACACAACACTGTTTGCAGTAAAATTACAGTGGTGAAGGTCTGGACATAACACTTTTTGCAGCAAACTTATAATGATGAAGGACTGCAGTCGATACGTTTTCTTGTAAAATTATAATGAATGTCTGAACTTACACTTATTAAGTCAACAAAACAATTGTGTTAATCTTAGTATAATTAAACAACATTTTTCAATGTCTTCATTAGGCGCTTTCAATATTTTTAGAAATATTTTTGGCAGAAAGTGGTCTTTAAGGCGGATAAAACTGGCATACAAAGAAAAAGCATAAAAATATCATCGAAAATATGGGTCCCATCCAACATGCGAAGGTGTAAATTGAGTTGCTAAAGCACTGCACTGTTTGGTCTTTGAGAAGACGACATTAACATGAGATCTGCAATTTTATATTTCCTTTTTTTTCTTTATTTAAGTATTCTTTTAGTGTAGAACTTTGCCTCTTTTAAAATTTTTTATTTTACACTACCTATTTATTCAAGTACATTATGACCGGTCAATCAGTCCTGCTGTCCATGGGTACTGACTACAGCATGTTGGAAGATTTACCATGGACATGACGCTTTCTACAGTAGTGTGATACAACATGTAAAATCTTTCTTTTCTTATCTAATGAACGTTACCGCCATAACTATTTGAAAACGTTTAAGTATTTAAAATTAGATTTTTCCCCATCAAAACTATGCAGGAACGCTCATTACATACCCTTTTTACTTATATTATAGTTAATGCACAACGTAAAAACTTCGTTTAAAGTTCCAAAGTCGGTTCTTGGTAATAAGATACAGCTGTTCAAGGACCCTTTCTAATAAACTGTGAATAAGCCAGGAAAAGAGATCTAGTCTTCTGGAAATATTTATATATGTTACATACATACATACATACATACATACATACATACATACATACATACAGAGTTTCGACACATACAAAGACGTGTCGCAGAATGCTATATTACCAAAAGAATTCAGGTAATATTTATATTTGTGATTTGCACATCATGACAAAAATACAAGAAACAAGAGAAACGAAAAGAATAAGTCTGACAAATACAACACTGTGCATGCAGACGTTTATGGTTTCAATCCTATGTAGCTTTAACGATGTTTTTGAATGATCATTTTAACAAATTACACCTTCATACAATGATTTAAGTTCAGTTAGTTCTGTAATGGGTGATGCATACTTAGGATCAAATATATTTTGAACATTTCCTTAAAATCCAAGGTTATTTTTTTAAATATCTTGCTCAAAATGAGACATAAAGGCGGGATACATTAACATAACAAACAAACTGCGCAGAAATGTGAAGTGAGAGAGAAAAGGAATTTGGGCTGGATTAAAACCTTGAAACAGAAATTACACCAAGTAACCTACAAAATATGATTCGTAGTAACGATACGTGTGCATTTTCCTTGGGATTTATCTACAGTGTTTATCAATGATACAAAGTTGCAAACCAGTAAATTCCTCGGTTACTTGGTACACATACTGTGATGTATTTAATGTTGTTTTGTAGTTTTTTCTTAAACATACTATAATGTTCTAAATAATCGATTATTATTTAAATATGAAAATGTCCAAAGGCCTC
>JAECUM010060775.1:0-28356 GCA_016617855.1 Megalonaias nervosa
AAAAAAAGAAAGAGGTAGTGAAAATTAAACCAGCATTCTTCTTATATGGATTTTTAACCAAGTCATGGTATAAAGGCTGCATATACCACAGGCAATGTAACAGATGTGGAAACAAAGGTCACACACCACACAATTTCCCAATGAACAAACAGGAAAGAAAGAAAAAAGGAAAAACAAACTTTTCAAACCAAAAACAAAGAGATCAGCAGAAACAAAAACAACAAATACAGGAAAAACAGCAGCAAGAACACCAGATTAACAAACCAGAGAAAAAACAACAACAAAACAAAAAAAGACAGAACGAACAACAAGGGAAAACAATTGAGATAAAATCAAATAACAAGGCAGAATTACCCGAAGCACAAAGTCTAACATTAAGACAAACAACGATTAAAGAAATAACAGGACCGCAAAAGGTAAAATAATTAACTACAGAATCCATAACAGCAACAAAAAGAACAGAACTGAAACCCGGAGAAGAATTAATTCAAACACCTAGACCGACAACAACAACAATAACAAGGACAGCACTGCAAACGAGAGAGGATTTAACAACAGCATCAGGAACAATGACAACAAAGACTGTATCGGAAACGGCTGAAGAACCAAGGCCAGCACCAAGAAAAAGAAAAATAAGTAATACAGCATTGCAAACTCTAGAAGAATACACTCAAGCAGCAAGCACAACATCGCAAATGAACTTAACGGAAACACCAGGAAAAATAGCAATAAGGACAACGCCAAAAACGAGAGAAAGAAAAACAACAGAGACCATAACACTCAATGATAAAGAAGAAGGAATGGAAATAGAAAGAATCAAAAAGAGAGAAAAAAAGATGAAGAAGACAAGAGGATGAGATGATGATCCAAAAACATCTACTAGACAATGATGAATACTTAGAATTTTAAAAAAAGGATTCGAAAAGACAAAAATCATATAAAAATAGATCAGCAAGAACACAAATTCTCTCATAAATAAAAGAATTTCAAATATAGCAACAATATAGCAAAACTATAAAACTAAGCTTACGCAACAATACAAATAGGGCGGGGGGGGGGGCTGACACTCGTACTGGTCTGAAAAGATCAAATAAGGGAGTGCCCCCCCCCAAAAAAAACCTACCAAGCCCAGCATACTAGGTCGCAACAACTGAATCAAATTAAAATATCTAGTATAAACTAAGACTAAAGGTGCATATGATAAAAATATAATTCACAAGGATCGTGACCCGATATTCAGTGATAACCCTTCTTCTTTCTCGTTCGAATTGCCATAAGCACAGCCAATGTACATTCAAAAATTATACACAGACGACAACTTTCGGAACAACGATACCTAGATCAAAATGGATAAACATACGGCGACCGGGCGAGGACCATTGACTACTTTTCTCTCCCTGACACCTTCCGGAAATTCACATTAACAACCTTGCAGTGCATATATAAAAGCGTTGGTGTGTGCTGAAATTTTATCCAACGATGAGAAATTAAGTAGTACGCTTTGCGTATATTAACCAATCGCACTTGGTCAAATGGACGCTCATGACTTAAATCCAAGACAATGCAAGTCAGCCTTGCCATTCATCGTTTACTCTTTCTAAAGTCCAAAGCCATCCACTACTTCCAAATTGGTAGGTTGCGCACAGTTACGTCACTACTGAAGAGAAACCACCCCCAGGACTAATGGAGAAAATGGCATCGTACCCAAACATCCTACACGTGAAAATGGGGTATCCTTAAAAACCGTGAATGGGTTGATCAGAGAATTAATGGAAGAGGAGACGGTCAACATCAAGAGGGCGTTGGCGGAGGAAAAGATGGTATAGGAACTCGAGAACAGTGAGAGAGGATTTCAGTTCCTAAAAGAAAGGTAGCTGAGGTTGCAAGAGAGGCTGCAAGAAAGGGAACTAAAGCAGCTGCGGCAGCAGCAACAGCAATAACTACCCATAATTCATGAAGATGAGTAGGATTGGGAGGTGCCAAGTGGCAAATGAGTCTCATTCTTGAATCAATCCCTCCGTCCACAGAACAAGTTATTATGGAGATCAGATGTGAACTTGACTGAAGTACAGTTGGCCTGGTGTTAAGTATATTTAATTTAATTGTTTCTCTTTTAGTTTCAAAAGTTTTTGATTTCATTACATGTTATTGTAATGTAACATTGTTTACTGGACTTGAGTTCATTTCTGTTTGACCAGATTGACTTTGTTATTAATTTTTTTTTTATTTCATTTATGTAAACAACTAATATTAGCTTCATTATTCCCTATGTGTATGAGCTATTAACCAAATTATTATTCAGGTAAACAAAGAAGGAGCAAATATGTTGATCAGGGCCAGGGTTTTGGAGATTCCGAAGTGAATTTTATAGGCTATTGTGTTGTAAATAAACAAGGCTCATTAGATCATTCTAGAAGCTTATTTTCTATTAGGTAATGGTTGGTTTTAGAAAATGCTAATTGTGACCTTGAGGTCAAGCAGAGAACTATATTATCTTGTAACTGTGTTGATTTTACCAGTTGTAATTTAATATTTTAGCACTTTAAGTTGTATTATGTTGTGACCAGTTTGGGCGGAATTTTATTTTCTTCAAATTATTGAATTCAAGTGATTATTTTCTCTGGAAATACAAAAGTGCTCCGACCAAATTCTTGGATTAAGACTTTCACTGGAATTTATACTGAATTCAATCCTGGAATAAAATTTCTGATTCAACAAGAGACTGTTGACACTTCAGCACTTCGCAGACCATAACAGACACTTCATCGCCTTCAATTTTGGATCTCTTTGGGAATTGAACTGAATTTTATTCATCACATTTTATTGCCAGGACTTGTGTCTTTATTTCTTGGATTATTTCTTGATTTAATTCGCAATTCCGTAAGTTCTTTGTATTTATCATTTTTCACTTTGTATTCTAGTGAAATAATTTATTTGTTAAATTTTACAAAGCTTGTTGTCTTCATTCTTTTCTATTACTTATTTAAAGAGCATAGGCTCGTAACACCTGGATATTGATAATTATCAAAGATCCGGTACAGATCCAAAATCGCCCTTTTCAGGATCACCATCATTTCATTGGAAATACGGATACTACTGCAATCATTCCCTTAATGTGTGTCGTTGTATCTTTCTGTACATGTCTGTTCAGAACCAACTTAACCTTAACATTCCGTACCCTATTGTATGTGATAGTACGTTTGTGGGTGCAATATGTAATAAAAAACCTACACCAGGCTTGTGATAATATGTTTGTGTGATCCGACTATTTTCGTTGAATAGCAGGTGTGGGGTTTTTCTCGCTTCAAGCTACGTGCGCGTTAGTAAAGTTGGAGTATTGGACAGTATATGCGCCGTGTTTTATGGCAGATTGCTAATGTCTTATTTTCTTTTTTGCCCAGACAAACCAATTAAGTTAAGCAATTATTGCCGATCTGAACATAAGGAGAAATTGTGTAAAACCCATAATATTAGACCTATGGGCAATTTTATCATTTACAATTCCCTTTTGCCCAGATAGGGCTAATGCATTTTAACCAAGGGGCGCAGCTATATCATGATTACTACTACAAATTACTACAGGAGTGCACAAAATATGAGGCTTAAAAATCATTATGGCTCAGTGAAGCATATGGTAGCTTTTTTATTTTTCGGAGGGTAGGGTGGCCGTGGTACTCGCTGTCAAACCAGAATATTTTAATTCTTTGACTTCAAGATAATCTATTTTCAACTAATACAACTGGTTATAACTCTATTTTTATATGGAAATCAGAGTAAGAATATTTTTGTTCAAGCTGTTTGAGACCATAATTTAGTGGATCGCATACAGGTGTCGAGAATGCCGTAGAATGTTTCGCGGATTTTTAAAGACACACAAAACGGTCACATATTGGAGCAAAACAATACAAACGTAACATATGGGAAAATGTTTATTCGTAATCATCACCTTATTAAAACGTTCATTCTGTGGTCATATTTGAAAAACAAAATGCATGTAACGTATATGGATAAATGTGTATCTCCAGAGGACTATAGAGGACTTAAAATCTGTGTAGCGAAAAACAAAACAAATGTGAAAAATGCTGAAAAGGATTCATTACCTCAAGAGAACTTAAGAACCAATAAATGATTCAGTGTGAAGAAAAACTATACAAAATGTATAGTATGTGTTAAATTTTGTTCTCAAATTTTGTTCGCATTGTTTAAATAAAGTGTAAATTTCATCATGTTCTTTAAAATACCATTGTCTGGTAGAATTTACACACTCAGGTAAGAAACCACGCCTTAACACAAAGTCTTTGTTTACGGAATGAATGTCTTCTCATGCAGGCCAAATAAAGTATCCTGGTCGCGTAAAGGGAGCCATGAACTTTACCATAGCTTCAGGTCCAGATGACTTCATTACACCTCCAGGATAACACTGGCCTTCGTATGCCACGGCAATGTATTCATTATTACTGCGTTTGTTTATGACTGGCAGCATGTTTGAAATGTAGTCATAGTCTTCTTCGGGTTCATTGTTAATTTTAGTAATTCCATTGGTCTTTCTGCATTTACGAGGATTTTCCTTTTCTTCGGTCATGTTTCGATTAATTTCTATCTCATCTTCTTTTTCAACATTCATATTTTGTTCATGCAGCACACTGCCACCTTTCATTGCCGTTTTCATAATCTCTTCTTTCTTTATTTGATGGTATATCTGATAGCCAGTTGATTAGTAGTTTTCTGTTTCCTTTCAAAAGTTGAAAAGTTGTGTGATGGCGCATCGATGCATTGGATCTTCGTTTCTGTGTACTAAGTCACCAAAATAATGATTGCAGCCTGGGTTGGCGGAATGTGAAAAGCTTGTCATTTTCAAATCTGATTTGCTTGGTGACTTGCTATATTTACCTCCTGGTAGGAAGTCCACCAATTGCTTTTCCACAGTCCTCAACATAGCAGATGTCACTGTTTCGATGGTCTGGGGCAATATTTATATTGTGCTCTGCTCTACAACAAACAATTTCTGCACACACATCTTAAGTATCGTCAGATTTCCAGTTTCCTGCAGGATTCGGCACAGTTTCTGGTGTTGAAGAAAATTTCTTCAAAAAGCTGACTAGGTCCTGAACATGTTTATACAATAAAAGGTATAGAACTTCACAAAATGTGACCAGGTTCCATTAGGGACTTGTTACCTTGATATGCAAAAGCCCAAAGAACTGCAACATGGCTTTAATGACATCACACTTGAGATCTGCTTGAAGTGATATAAGTTTCTGGTTTGGCTTAGCAACGGTGTCCATCACTTCCAGATATCTTCAGCATGAAGAAGAACTTCAGCAGCTGTCTGAAGCAATGAGTTGAGCCGATTGTCTCTGTAGCTTCCAATGATAGATTTTATTCTGTTCTGAGAACAATACGCTTCCCAGCGGTCACGTAATCCGTAATGGTCGCCGACAGGTCCAAACGTATCAGACACGGTCCTTGCAGCTTGTTCAACATAAGTATCCTTTTTGGACCAAAACTTAAACTGGGGGAGTGCATCTAGATCAAGGCGTCTACTTTCTTTGAATATTGTGCTTTCAAGGCTCTTCAGGTCATCACAGGCATATTTATGGAAGCCCAGAAAAACATGTGCCATATATTGCAAGTGCAATACCGATTGTTTTTGATCATCATCACAGTGGTTAAGAACTTCATCACGCCATTGGTCCAATACTTTACCTGCTAACTTCTCGTTGCCAGCTATGTCACTCATTGTAAAGTTTACTTAACGAGTCAGTAACAAACGTTGTTGCTTATAGATGCATTTATAGTACAGGATAGTGTTTCTAGTTGACACTTGTTATTTCTAATGTGGGTATGTTGTGGAACTGGCACATATTCAGATGCAGTCCTTTTCATTTCTTTTGCAGACAAGCTTGTTTCACTTTTCAACTGGACCAGTTGTGTTATATGGTTCTTAGTCACATCATGGAGAGTCTTTGCATTTTCACTGGCAACAGGGTAAACCACAAACTTATTACATCACCACTGTCTAGTGTGTGTAACAGACGTGTCCACTATTTTATTTTTCTTTCTGGTTGTGCCATCTCTGTTAAGGCCCCAAGATCTTATCGTGTTTACTTTTGCAGTTATGTAAGCCTTTCCAAGGTAGTGCCCTTCATTGACAATTGTTTGCACCGATGTACTATTGGGTAGATCACTTTTCTCAATTTCGCGTGTAAAAATATGTCGCGATACTATTTGTATAACAAGGGAGATTTTTTCAGTCGCAACCTCGAGTGCAGCAAGTTCAATCACACACAGCCTCATATTGTCAGTGTATGAGCCATCCAAATGTTTAGTACAGTTTTTTCTTTTAACTCTTCTGTCAGCATTTCAACTTTAACTTGCAGATTTTGTAGCTCTTGGTTTTTTCTGCTAAAATATGCTTAAGTTTATAATTGTTAGATCTTTTCCCACTCTTTATTTGCTGCTGCAGTGTCTTTTCCTTCGTTTTATTGTTGCTTGCAGACTTTTGGGCACTAAGTGTTTTGTTCTCTGCACTGTCAATTATCAGCTTTTTTTCATTTAGCTCATCTAGTGTTTCTTTCAAAATTTCATTCTCAAGTGTATGCTGCTCATTTTCTTTTTCCACACTTTGGAGATTTTCAATGATTTTTGTATTTCCTCACACATTAGGTTTAGATTCTCATAATGCTTGTCGTGTAATTCTAAGCCTTTTCATCACGCTTGTTTACATTTCTCACGCCAAAGTGACCAACCTTTCTACCATAGCTTTCATTTCATTTTTGTAATTTTCATTCTCTTTCATCAATTTGTTTAAAGTCTTCTTCTTTTTCAGTACATAGTCATACACGTTCGGAGTCTTTCTGCGTTTTATCAAAATTATTAAATCTGTACCGACGTCACTTTTTGCTGATTATGCCGATACCGCATATAGCCGATTATTAAAATTGCCGATACAGATTATGAGACTGATTATTTCATTATTATTTGTTTTAAAACAATGACTGGTTCAGAAACATAAACCTATCAGTGTAATGCAAGCAGGTATTTTGCCGTGTAAGTGATAACAAGGTTGTTTATCCGGCAAGTGAATTTGAACTTCAATACAAAAACAAACAGAAACCGGATAAGAAGTACATTGCTATTTATAGAAAACAACGATCACACAAACATAAAACTTGAAAAACTTTAAAACTAACATTGATAAAACTTATGGTTTGCCAATTCAAGATCTAAATGAATGAAAATGTATTAAGCTAGTCTTTCAACTTATGTTCAATGATGCAGGTCGCCATTACTAGATTTCAAATAATGACTAAAAAATGTTAATAACGATAGCCCAATAATAATTAAAATTAATAATACGCATGCTTTAAGACTAAAGTTAGACGTCAGCTAGTACTGGAAGGCTAGTTGAGATAGGTTGTATTTAAGCAACAGTAACATTTCTCCCTTCTCGCCAAGTAACGATCCATGATGATCCGAAAAAATCTGGCTTGAGCCACTGAACAGCTCCTCGCTCGGAACGCTTGACAAATAGCGTCTAGCTAATTTCGCCAAGTAGGGGAACTGAAACCTGTGAACGTTCCACCAGCCATATATGTCTTCCTCTCGTGGCAACAGAGGGCTGGCCAGATACAATTCAAGCATCGCGTCAGTGACGTCATCCACATGGGTTGTCTCGTTGACGGTACGGACAGGTTTGTCACAGGCCACAGAAAACAAATCCCAGAGACGCAACGTTGATGGTCCAGTGGTGTTTGTTTCAGTTTCAGTTTTTCTTTCTTTTGGTTGGGGGTTCCTCCTGCTTGTCAGCTGACGCAACTATGATGCATTCTTCTCTAATCCATTCTTTGGATCTGGTCACAAGTAATTCTTCGCTGAATAGGCGATGTTTGAATCGTGGATAAAATGTGGTGACCAAGACAAGCTTCTTGTTGCTAGCAACGTCAGCAAAGCGTGTGTTCAGTGACGTCAACACATCACGGCGCATTGCCTGAATACCTTGACTAGCTTCATGCTCTCGAGCCAGCAACATTCGGAGCATTTTCAGCATAGGAAGAATGACAGATACTGATGTTTGGCTATCACTTACTTCCTTGGTAATGTCCGCGAATGGGCCTAACATGTCCAAAATATTGTTAATCAAGACCCACTGTTGGGCTGTTAGGCTAGGCAGATCATAGAGAGTAGCGTAAGCCCCCAAGACTTGTTTTTGTTCATATAACGAAATCAACATATTGCATGTAGAATTTCAGAATGTCTGGACATCCTGGACGAGTTTCTTATGGGCAACACCACATTTTTGCCGCTGCTCTTCGCGATGCTGTTGTGCCAGGATGGAGTGCCAGAACTTGCTGCCTGTGGCTCGCGAGATAGCCAAAACATCTTTGACAGCTCGTTGCGACAGAATGCCATCACTGACAACGAGCTGCAGCGTGTGTGCAAAACAGCTGATGCTGTCGATTTCAGCCGGACGCATTTCTTTAACCATATTTGCACCACCGTCACGCAGAAGAGCATGGATATGAGTTTTGGGAATGTTGTATTCCTCGCATAATTTGTCCAGATTGCTTGCAAATATTCTCCTGTGTGTGATTCATCGAGAGGCATTGCTGCTAAAATCACCTGTTTCCGCTGAAAGTCTTCCGTCATCCTGTGTGCCGTAAGACTCAACAAGGCTACGCCGATGGACGGGTTTTACCACGCATCAGAGGTTAAACTAAGGTCAGATTGGGCAGAAACTAAATCACGCACCTTGCTTTGTATCGCCTTATGCATGTCAGATATCAAAGATGTGGAAAAGTACCTCCGACTTGGAATTTTATAGCGCGGTTCTGCCTCGGCCATCAGACGTCGAAATCCAATGTCTTTAACAACGGAAAATGGTTGCACATCTACTCCATGAACTCTGCAACAGCTTTATGCCAACTAATAGCTCTCGGGTCGTCAAATGCAAATGGCAGCTTCCGGTGCAGCATGGCGTCAATAGTCAGAGAACGAGGAGTTGCTGCAGCTGCTGAAGTTAACTGCGCAGCATCCTTTTCTTTTTTATCTGCCAGAAACAGGCCATGTTCGACGATGTGCTTGCGGCGCAAGTGCTGGACAAGATTTGATGTCGTATAGTTTTTAGAATACTTTCCACCTCTGGAAATGCATGCTTTACAAAGTGTGTAATTTGCTTTAGACTCGTCGAGTGCATTTACTTTGAAGCAATTCCAGACTAAACTTGAGTGTTTCGAGTTCGACATTATACATAGGCTTGGCAGTATATTTAATAGTGTACAATCGCTAGTCAATATTAATAATCCAATCGATTCGCGCTCTTGAAACAATGTTTTAAATCAAGTTACTGCTAAATTGTCCACGTGGCTGGATGGATTCACGCACCACGCTGCGAGTCGCACGCTGAAGCAGCTCAGCAGCAACCCATCCAGGGGTAACGTCGCTGGAGCTGGAATGCCAATATCAATGCTGCATAATATTTGTATATCAGCATTCAGCTGCTTCAGCGTGCGACCGCTATTCGTTGAGTAGCACCTTGCAGGACTGACTAATGAACTGATTAACTATAGTGAGTCATAGTTTTCGTAGTAGTTGGAAATTTCGCAACTATCTAATCTGCCTAGCTATCTGCTAATGTGTATGCTGGAAATTCAACAGCCACACGAGGCCTCATTGGCTGGTTGGCTGCTGTGATCGGGATGAGTGCATGAATGATATTGATAATTTGTTATGTGCAGACAATCAACGGTAGTTTACAGCAAGTGTGTTAAAAAGTATTTACTTTTAAGAACATATTGTCTTTCAATTAACCCCCAAATCAAATGTTTATTCCTTAATTTCCACTATTTAATTCTAATTTAAAATTCAAGCCATATCAAGATGAATGTTATGATTGAATTTATATTCTGGAAATTTGTTTACATCGGCACCGATTATTTCTGCAAATACCGATTGTTCCAATAATCGGCCCGATTATGAGTATGGCCGATTAATCGGTACAGCTTTACAAATTATCATTGTCAGCTGAACAAGAAGTTCGATCAAAATTTACAGAACAGCTGTCTGCCTGAACAGAGTTGTGTCCAATTCTGCTTTCTGTTGATTTCAGTTTTCCCGATTGTTCATTTATGTCATATCCCATCTCTACTGCCTGTGGACATAGCTTTGAATGTATGCTTTCCTCAAATACTGACTGAACGTTATTTAAGGAATCATTGATTGCTAATTGAGCTTCATTTGTCAACGTCAGGGTTGCTGTTGCTTCAAACAATGATTCTAAGAGATCGGATACACTTTTGAAGCCTGCAGTTGTTTTCTTGTGAGCTAACTTGATTCTCTGTTCACACAGTCTGGATATTTTGTTGCCCAAGATTTGTTATTCACTTTATTAAATCTTGGGTCTAACATTAAAACTACATTTGTAAGTTCAGTGGCAACTCTGTGTGACCTCTCAAGGAAAGTTTTAATTTCTAGTATGACTCCATTTTGAAGATGTGAGATACGTTTTTGTTCATGGATGTGTTTTAATATGTTTTTTTTTAGTCATGTCATATTTCTGGTAGAAGAAGCCAGGATAATCCATTCTGCAGGGTAAATGGACCACAAGGCAAGAACAGCTTATAATATCTGCATTACCAGAAATGCTTAAATCAATCTACAAAAAGAGGACCAATTATCTGGACTGTATATATATATCTATATATCTATATATATATCTATATATATATATATATATATATATATATATATATATATATATAGTTAAGTGTCTAGACTCATACAAAAGTAACAAGAAAAGAGTGAAGACAACAAGCTTTGTAAAATCTAACAAAATTTATTTCCTAAGAAAGACAAGGTAAAAATTAGAAAAAGGACTTACGGTTTAAGAATCAAAGCCAAAATTAATCCAAGAATTAAAAAATATAAGTCCTATTAATGAAAAGTCCTAAATGAATCACAGTTTGAATCCCGATGAAAATCCAAGATGGAAGGTGATGACATATGCCGTAACCTTCACAGTGTTGTCGTGTCAACTGTTCCTTGTTGAATCACAAAAAATAATATTCCAGTTTAGAATTTCTGAATAAATTTCGATAAATGCCTTTGTCCAAGAATTCTGATGAGCACTAGTATTTTCCAGGATAAATAAATTACTGATTCCAAAAATAATAGAAAATTTCAACTCAGTCTGGTCACAACAAAACACCTTTGAGCTTCAAAGGTTTAAAACACAACTGGCAAATTATTATGATAACACGAGTTATAAGCCTGACTAAAATGCAAAACAGATCTCCCGGATGGGGTATAAATTTCATCCCACTGGGAAAACCAAACGTTTATAACAATAAACAAATGTTGTTTGTCACGTACTCCAGATATGGCCTTGATTCCACTAAATGAATCTTACTCTTACAATGAATAAAAAAAAAAAATTAAAAAGAAGCTGTTTACTCCAAACTCTATATGATTTCTGAATCGAAGTCAACAATTATATACAATGTTTCAAACTACTGGCTGTTTACCAGGTCAAACAGAACTGAATTGAATTTCTAAACAATATCAAATCCAGTAGAGAAAATTATCGTTACAATAACATGTAATGGAATAAGAAAAAAATAAAAAATTTAAAACTAACAAACAATTTAATTACATACACATAACAATATATATATATATATATATATATATATATATATATATATATATATATATATAGACACACACACACCACTCGCGAACCCGTTTATAACGCGGGGTCAGGCATGGATCCCAAGTTTTAAACCAGAAAATACCAAAAAGTTGATCCCGATTGGTTGAACTTGAAGAAAATTGCAATCGAAATTGGTAATGGAAACTTGATATAACGCTCGTTTTATTGTTGAAAACGGTAGATAGGACCTAGAAATTTAATCAACATTATGAAATAACGACTTTTAATAAGAAGTTATATAATTTGTTACATTTTCTTTTCAAACAGCATTCTTAGTAAACCACAATTAACAATATTCAAAGACATTTTGATCAATGAAAATATCGCTTACGCCATGTGGAGGCAATACTTTAATAAATAAATACCAATTAAATAATTTTTTTTATCAATTGAAATTTGTGTTCTAGTTCTATCTTTTAGTTCCTTTTAAGTGTAATCATTATAAATGCAATGTGTCCTCTTGTAATTAAACATAAAATGTGTCAATCTACTGTAACAGCTATGTCCGCGAGCATTTTGCTGAGAACCTAATTAAGTGCCACCGTGTTTTGATATCGGACTAGCAGAAGCATCTGTTGTATTGTTGCACTAAACAAAAAGAGGGCTTCCTTTTCTATTATCATGGTAATTACGTCTTCTGAATCAAATAAAGCAGGTGGAATTGAAAAAAAATTCAAAAGGAATACAAATCCTACATGCTATGTCGGGTAACTCATTTCAGTTGATCAATCGAACACTGTGATACTTTTTATTGTGTACATATTTGATTAAACTACCTTAAAAATTACCTACTCAATCATAAATGTGATTATAGATAGCAAAGCAGCCAAGCGAAATGAGTACTTCATAAAATAATGAGCCTTGTTTCACAGATATGTACCGTTGTGGGAAAAACGAGTTTCAGAGAATTCTTGAATTCACACTCAGAGATATCCTCAAGCATGATAAGAAGTTTCACTATTACTTTTGCAATGAAATCACAGCATGAATATTTTACTAATTGAAAAATAAAAAAATTGAGTTTCGACATAGGCGATTCTCTGACGAAATAAATGTTACTTGTTTTTGATAAAAAGGAATCTTGTTTGCTAGTGTATCAATAGTCAGTCTGGTTCCCTGCTGCATAGACTCCTAGTTTCTTGAAATACTATTTTACAACACTCCATGAACCAGACTAATCAACAAAACAAAAAGGCGTGACGTAATACACAAAACCAGTTGCAATCATGTTATCGATCTTTCAGATGTTGGACATTTTGAAAATAAATGTGATATATAGATAATAACGATCAACTTCATTAGAAAATGCGCTTTATTGATGATTTTTCTCGACTCAATTATAAAAAGAGGATTCAGCCATTAAACAGCCCAGTTCCTCCCCCTCTAACCCCAACCACGCAGTTTTCTGGATGTCTAGCGGGGTTTTTGGAGGTCCCTCGGTAACTCGCGTTCTCGCTTATAATGCAGTCTGTGTTTTTGGACCCTGATGTGCGTGAGTAATCGAGGGAGAGGTGTATATATATATATATATATATATATATATATACACACATATATATACACATATATATATATATATATATATATACACACACACATATATATATACATATATATAGTATATCTTAAAACATTTATTATAAAAAAAATAATCAAAAAATAAAACTAGCAATATCTCTCTCTGTGCAGCTAAATTCGATGTTAACTGCCATTTCGAATGGTTATGAAGAACAATTGTCTCGACAAATTCTCTAAAGATGATCGCTTCTAAAATATAAGAATAAATGCTAAAACTCGATTTAGAACCCTGTATTTGTTAGCCATAAGTCATAGACACTATAGTTTGGACATTTACTAAGCGATATGGCATTAAACAATGTGACATTAAACGGGTCACTAAAGTATTGATTTAGTGCAGGAAACGTAAATTATCTGTAATTTACTTTTCAACCTGTGATAAAGTGTAAATCCAAATAAAAAACACTAACAAGTAATACATAAAGTAAAAACTGTCGTGAGCGACCTCTGCTATGAGCAACCACCTGTCGTATCCGACCACAATTGTAATGCACGGATCGATTTTATTATATACACGCTCTGTTATGAGCGACCACCTGCTGAACGTGACCAGCGACCGTGATGTCTTGGCAAAATCTGCATTTCGACACTGCTATGAACGACGGCATCACAAAAACGAGGATAAACTCCACCGACCTTTATTTAATCCCTGTAAGAACGACCGCTCATACCAATCTAAATAAAAACAAAAAAATTTTTAAAAATAGGCTGGCTACCAATGTCTGAATATTTTAGCTATGCTTGTAGTGTTTTATAGTATCTGTCATAAACCAGACTAAAGTATATGTAGATTATTTCCTAGTCTGGTTCTCTGCTTCGTATGCTCCCTGCGTTATTCTCCGCTATTATTATTCCTGCACTTAGCCTGCTTCCCGGCCTTAATCGCAGGACCCGACATCAATGTGAACGACCATATCATGAGAACAGATGGACACCACTGACCTATATGTAATCAATTGTTACAATGACCGCTTGATTAGTAACGATTATTCTGATCAAAAACAAGCATAAAAGGAATTTTAAAAAAAGGATTGTTGCTGCCGGTGATGGATGCTACAGTCTGTAAACCAGGCTAATGTACATGTCACGAATTACCATTGTGCCAAAGTTGATGATGTAGTGGTCGTGTATAGGCCTATTGTTTGTCTTTAGAGTTAATCTGTATTGCCGGGGAGTGAATAAGGTCATTGTCTATTAAACCAGCAAGAGAGAATCGTTTGTGGGATTCGATTGATAGTGTTCAAGACTTGTGATGTTTGTTGTTTTTCCCCCTGATGTTAAGTGATTACAGCCCAAACACAAAGCTGTCGTGTATTCAAGTTGGTTCGACCAGGTTACACACTTTGCTTATAGAGTTAATCCCTGTATGTCCTCTTTGATTGAAGCCGTTGACTTTTGTCTCTGAGCAAGTGGTTCTGTTTTTGGATGAGATAATTGTTTCTTTTTATTTCATTAATTGTTAGATATGCAATGCACTTGTATAGTTTTTTCATAGTTTCCCACAGCCCAGTCAAAACCATCTTTACGTTTGATATCACAACTGAGCACTAATAATATTAACACCTAGAACCTTAATGACAACGGACGACCCTCCAACTAAAATGAGACAAATTTTAAGGCTGGAGAAAATAATTACTGTAATTGAATGAAGTGAAAAAGAGCAGACCACTCGCAAAAAAGCAGTTTAAACGTCGGTAAAACAAATTTAGGTTGTTAAAAAGAAAAAGAAGTAATTCAGAAATGATTTCATATGCTAAAATATGTGATCTTCAGATATAAATGTGATTTCATGTTTAATGACAGAAGTATATCTTTATTGCTATATAATTTTATTTTTAGATGATGCATACAATATTTTAGCAAGAAATATTAATAAAGGATAGAATATATGTACAGTGATTGTGGTTATTTTTCTTGAAATTTTTCTGAAACTGGACCATGGAAACTGGTCTTGTTGTACAAGCCTGCTATGAGAGACCACCTGTATTGAGAGACCGCTTTTGTTGGCAGAAGGGGTGGTCTCTCACAACAGGTTTTACTGTATTTAGAAAGATAGTTTTACTGGCTTTTATTTCATATGTATTTTATAACAATCTTTAATACAGAAAGTTACTAACATAGGGAAAAAGTGCAGTGACCATGTAAAACTGTGACATTTCTAGGGGATATATGCCCTACACTGGGGCTACTAATATAGGGATGTTGCTGCCATATTTGAAAACATAAACAGATAGAAATAAATATGGAATGCATTGAATAACATATTGTAGAAAATCCATATATGGCATAGCAAGCCATATTTTGAAAATGAATTACGGCAAAAATCTGTCAAGGTGGACAAAGCACGGTGGGAGCAAACATACAAATATAATTTACCTGACACATGATTAATAACTTATTACTGCCAAACTTCCTGAAAAATACAACTTTACTTGGGCAGTAGATTATAAATACAGTCATCTTTTTGTCTTTTTTAGACAATAGTTTTATCTGCTCCATTTTTATGTATACTATAGGATAGTATTGTAGCCTCAATCATGCTGAGGTTATGACATCATAGCCCCACAATGATGCGCAGTAAACAGTTCTCACGCTTTCTTTTGTTTTGTATGTATTTTTACATGTTTCTTCAGGTAGTTGGCACAGCCAAACCTTTTTCCACATACATCACATTTGTATGGTTTTTCTCCAGTATGAATCGTTGAATGTTGCTTCAGGTTTCCACTCTGAGTAAACTCTCTCCCACATTCTTGACATTTGTAAGGTTTTTCTCCACTGTGTATTCTTAAATGCGTCTTCAAGTTAGGACCATGACTAAACACTTTACCACACAATATACATTTGTATGGTTTATCTCCACTGTGTATTCTTAAATGACTCTGGAGATCCACCAGTACAATAAACCCTTTACCACATTCTTCACATTTATACTGTGTTTCACCACTGTGTATTCTTAAGTGTTTTTTATGGTTTCCAGCCTGACTAAACAATGTTCCACAGAGTTTACATTTATATGGTTTTTCTCCACTGTGTGTTCTTAGATGCATCTTTAGTTCTTGACTCTGTCTAAACAATTTGCCACATTCTTCACACTTGTAAGGTTTTTCTCCACTGTGTATTCTTACGTGTAATTTCAGAGTCTGATTCAGACGAAACATTTTACCACACGTTTCACATTTGTACAATTTTTCTCCACTGTGTGTTCTTAAATGCAGCTTTAGATTTGAATTCTGTCTAAACAATCTACCACATTCTTCACACTTATAAGGTTTTTCTCCACTGTGTATTCTTACGTGTAACTTCAGATTCTGATTCTGACAAAACGTTTTACCACATGTTTCACATTTGTATGGTTTTTCTCCACTGTGTGTTCTTAAGTGTGACTTCAGATGCTGATTAAGAATAAACATTTCACCACATAGTTCACATTTGTACGATTTTATTCCACTATGCAGTTTTAAGTGCTGTTTCAAGTGCCCGCTTTGAATAAACATTTTACCACACATATCACATTTGAATGGTTTTTCCCCACTATGAATCCTTCTATGTATCGTTAAATAAGAACAGCTAGAGAACTCTTTCCCACATTCCTCGCATTTGTTTGTTTTTTCACTGCTTCGCGATGTTAAGTGTACCTTGGAATTAAGCATTGTTTACGAAAAACAATTCCTTCGTACGTTATAGTTACCTTCTTCTGAGTCTGACGTTTTATCAATAAAGTGCAATGAAATCTCTGACAACACGAAATCACCTTAGCGTTAATTTAACTTAACACAAGTTTGTTACAGCGTGAACCCAACTATCCGCTCGATTCGACTTTTGTCACGCGTCTTTTATTGTTTCAGAATCGCAAGAAGACTGAAAAAGCTATACATATCCATTAAAAAGACAGTAAGGTACCAAAACATAACTCTCGGACGACCATCGAATGAGTCTAATCCAGAGAATGAACCTTTATTTTCACTGCTACGGTCAGAACGTCTGTCTACTGAAACCCATCAGGCGGGAGTAGCCGAATTCACCCGATTCTACCTTGTAGTAAATTCGCGTTAGGGTCTAATACTCGTACCGACCACGGAGCAGAGTCTGTGTTTTCTCACCTATGCGACAGAGGAATCTAGCTGTTTTGCTAACCTTACTTTTCTTGTCTCAGACCAGTCATCTCAGTCCAGGTGTCCACGCGCTCAGAACTACTTTTAAAAACAGAAAACTTTGTTGTCTTCTGCTATGCCTGACGTAGTTGTTCGAAAATCAAACTACAGCAACAACAACAACAATAACAAATATATAACAAAACAACATAGTAAGTCAAGGTGTGTCTATTTTGAGAACACGCCATACAAACCATTTCGAGACAGACAGACACACACACGCACACGATGTTGAGCTTTTTGGTATTATGCTATAGTTAGTTGCACACAGCATAGTCAGTTTAATCCTATATGCAGGCCTGACTAAGTACATTTTCAGGTCAGCGTCATTAAATGTAGGTAAAGCTACTTAACTAGTTTTAAATACTTCGTGTGAAACAAATTATATACTGTTAGCTACATTTAATGATGCTGACCTGAAAATTGACTGTGCTACAGATAGGATAAAATTCTCAATGCTGTGTGAAATGAACTATGATAGAAAACGCTGACACATAGCCTATAGACCTATACACCTCGTAGTCTTCCAACGCTCTTAACAACAACAGAAAACTTAGTAACAGCCAGGAATGTGTTATGTCAAACATGCTTTATTCTATTTTTGTTAGGCATCTCCACTGCGCCCAAGTTGAATCAAAAATATACCTACAATATTGAATGACAAATAATGTACTTACCGGCCAAAAGGAATCTTTTATCCATGATCATGTTAATCCATAAGCAAATTTCACTGTAACACTTGCCATATTTCCAAGACAGAAAAATACACTTTAGGGTGAACAGACCACTTGGCTGAATCGTCATTTGTCTAAAAAATAAGGTTCCTACGAAGGCTGAAAAAAAACAAGGTCAATAACGTTAAACTGAAGCCTCTAACCGAGCATATTTCCATATGGTGGAAACCAGACCACAATAACGTCAAATCGTCTGGGTTAGCTCATTTTGTTATTTTATCTTTGACTCTTTTTTTTTTTATCTTATAGTGTGTTTCGTTTACTCGCCGGGTCCCTCAAGTTTGGTCGTTCACCCTCTCTGCTGCTATAAATTAAACATCTAGTATAAATATTATCAATAATGAATATTGGAGAACCACACTCAGCTAGATTAGCTCGAGAGCGATTAGAGGCAATTAAAAAATATTTACCTGTTCGTGATTCTGTTAAGCAACAACTACAATCACGTCAGGAATCTCAAGTTGAATTTGAAGAGGATACAAAACAATTATTTAAACCTATTACAGAGACCACTAAAAGTCTTCTTCCTACGTTAGAGAAGACCGCTGAAGCAATTGGAAAAATAGCTGAAAGAACTAAGAAAACAAAAAAGATTTTACGGGAGCTTCCAGGTGAAATAGCTGCTGCTCAACCAATGCGAGAAATACTTGAAGGTATTGAACAAGTTCGTGGTGAAATAGGTGATATAAAGGATCGTACACCAGAACCAGAAAAAGAATCAGAAGCAAGAGCCAGGGTTAATCTGGTTGATAAGTTTACCGAAGAAGCTATTAAGTTTATTAGAAAAGCCGAAGATCTAAAATTATATGAGATTGCTGCGAGAAGTTATCATAATCGAAAACAGTTTTTAAAATCTGAATTTGCTAATGATCCTGTAATTGAGAATACTTGGTACAAATGGATATATCGCATATACTATAACGTTAATCAAGCTCGAAACAACGATCTAGAATATATTGATTATAAAAATAGGATAGATAACTATATTGCACAACGACAACAATTATCACCACTACCACAACAACAATTATCACCACCACCAACGCAACAAATACTACAGCAAGCACGGCAACAAAAAACACAATCTCTAAAACCACAAAAACAACGATCTCTAAAATCACGAATACCATTGCCACAATCTCCCAAACCACAAAAACAACAACGACAAAAGGTAGTAACGAGTGAGGAAGAAGAACATGATGCATTATTTGATCCTGACCCCGGCGCAACTTGAAGTGGCCTTACTAATCAAGGAAGTGGTCTTATTACTCCATGTCCTAATAACGTCCTTGCCGATGTTGAACGACTAGAAATTCTGATTGGGGGAAAACGAGCTGGTAATAATTTCCCAGAAATAATTAATGAAGTATCTGATATCTGTAAACGATTATTTACAGGCGATATCATGGATATTAATGTGTATCGATCCCTCATTAATGAAATCGCCGATGACTACCACAGTGATTAAATATAATTAGATACAGTTACTATAATAAAATGATCATATATAATACTCAACGTGGACCAACCATGGTCAGAGTAATAAATTCACGATTACCAGTATATAAAACGACCTACGGAGATAGACTAGGTGATGTTGTTCAGGGTCTATTTAGAAGGATAACCCCAAAAGCAATACCGATTGCAAAGCAACTGGGAATGAAAGCTATCGATGTTGTTCGTGAAAAAGGTATTGGTGCTGTTGGTGATGTTGCTAGTAAAGCATTTTCAGCAATCAAGGATAGACTAGCACGATTAATACGACGAAAACCTCAACCAGTACAATTACCTAGCACTGAAGTAATGCCCGCAAATATTAGTAAAATACTAAATCAAGCTGCGAATCAAAAACTAGCAGAGTTGGCTAGTGTACCAATGTCAGAAAAAGAAAAAAATATAACCGCTAGTCTGATAGCAGGAAGTGGTCTTCGTGTTAGACGATAGCAAATATAATAAAGATGTTCAAACGTGTATCTGATCCCGCATTTGACATAGACGCACCAGTACTCAAAGATGAGTCTGTGCGTGATTATCAATATTATTCTTATGATGCACGAATTCCAGATCAGCGTGGAAGAATTGAACTTCAAGTTCAAGATACAAGTAGGTATTTCTTACCCGCTGAAGCATTTGTTGAAGTAGAAGGTGAAATTTTAAATATCGCTGCTCCTGCAGTACCAGTAGCATATGGAGACGATGTTAGTGTCGGTTTTGTTAATAATGGTATTATGGCGTTATTTGATTGCGCAACGTATATGATTGACGGAAAAAATATTGAATCAATTCAGAAAGACGTTGATGTAGCTACAACAATACTTGGTAATGCAAGATACAGCGATGATTATTCAAGATCAACTGGTTCATCAATGATGTTTGTAAAAGATACTTCTAATTCTCCAGAGCATCAACAATATGAAATAGGACAACCAATAAATTTTGCCAGAAACGCCAACGCTGATGTACAAAGTATGATTATTAATGTAGATCCAGATTTTAACTTAGGATTTAGATCACGTCGAGCAATGTTACGAGGTAATAGAAGAGCGTTTTCATGTGCGATTCCACTGTCACATATCTTTGGATTCTGTAGAAATATCAGAAAAGTCATTTTCGGAGCTAAGCACACAGTTGTACTTGTACGAAAAGCAACCGATGATGATGCAATATGGCGACCCGCTGGTGATGCTGGTAAAGTAATTCTGACAAAACTTTCATTATGGATGCCAGTAATGACTCCATCAATATCTGAAGAAGATCGGTTACTTGCTTTCATGGGCAGCGGTGGTAAATCGATGTTATCATGGTTAACAATGACCACAGATTCTATCCAGAGTAACATTAATGGTTTATTTACATGGCAAATAGCTTCTCAGCAAGGAATAGCCGCACCACGACATATATTTATTGCATTTCAAGATGCTGCACGGGTAAATGATCAAACACGCAGCATTATGATATTTGATAATCTTGGTGTTTTTGAGGTTTCGTTGAGGATAAATGGACATCAAGAACCATCCGAGGATATATTACTGAATTTCGATCAAAATCATGTAGCACGTGCATATTATCGTCTTATGTCGTTTATGGGGCATGATCAGAATGTTGATACTAGTTTACAAATATCACAGTTAGATTTTACAACCTTATATCCAATTTATTTCTTTTCACTCGAACACTTAGATTTGTTCAGACAATCTGTTGTAGATATACATTTTCGAGCTCGTGTGACAATAGGAGCTATTGCCAATTACAGAGCAATCGCTGTTATACTCAGCGATAAATCAATGTTACTTCATGGTGTTGGTGGTCGCATGAGAGTCGTTGATGTTCCAGTAGAAAACATGTAATTAGATCGCTCATAATATTATAATGTCATATAATCACGTTAGTGTTAGTCTGACTCCTGGTCAGATTAAAAGGCTACAATCAGCATCAAAAAATAACTGTGGAATAAAAATATCGCTAAAGAAAGAACAAATGAGTGGTGCAAATAAATTATCGTTGACCGAGCGTCAGTTCAGAAACTTCAATGAAGCCAAAAAATCAAATAAAGGTATAAAACTTAATCTTTCTGCGGGCGCCATTAAAGACATCGCTAAGACAGGTGGTATATTTCCACTTCTTGCAGCTATACCAGCATTAATAGCCGCTGCAGCCCCAGCTGTTGCAAAGGCAGCTGCATTAGGCGCTGTTGGAACCGCTGCTGGAATGGCATTAAAGAAAGCAACGGGTCAGGGAATAAAATCTTACAAAAAAAAAGGGGAAGGGTCTAAGATTGCCAGGAACCCCATATTCATGGTACGGAAAGGGTCTAAGACTTCCCGGGACAGTTCATTGATTCTGCCTATATCTAATTTTGATTTACTTGATGCTGCTAAAAAATTAAAAATAAAAAACTTCAGAGGTGTTTTTATGCGTGATCAATTACCAAAAAAAATCAAACAGTATTGAAACTGGTATTATTAATCTCGATAAAAACTCTGGCCGTGGCACTCATTGGGTTGGATATGCAATTGATCCACGTGGAATTATTAATTTTGATTCATATGGACTAGCACCACCAAAAGAATTTTTAGAATATGTTAGCGGCATGCAAAGTACTCCAATCTGGTATTCAACATTACCAACACAAACATTAACTGATCCGCCAATATGTGATCGTGAAGTACTCGCTGTACTTGATGCTGTATCAAAATCAACAAAACCACCTCATAAAGTCGTGCATGAATATACAACACATTAATCCATAAGCAAATTTCACTGTAACACTTGCCATATTTCCAAGACAGAAAAATATATTTTCAAAGAATCAGTGAACTTGAAAGTTTAGCACATGGTTATCCGCTGGGTTCCGTATTTGGAGGGTCTTTTATACACGGAGGTACTTTTACAATCAATATTAATTACAACACAAGTATGTCACAAACAGTTTCAACTCCTCTAAATAAAAGGAGAGTTATATATGATAATGGCAAAGATCTCTAATTACCCGTGAATAACCCAAGCACGGACACTCATGCTATACGTATTTAGACTACAACAGAGCTGTGGGCCGAGTACAGTTTCATTATGTACAATATAATTTTCTAAATTGGAACTAATGAAAATGAAACATTTTCTTGTAATAAATATTAACTATTTATTGTTAATTTCATATAACATCCATATATCAAATGTGATAATACCTAAAAACTATGCAACGTTTAATGTTGTTATTTTGTTTTGACTCACGCATAAAAACTGTGTACTTCGGAAGACACGTCACGCCCCATTCCTCATTAACATATTTGTATTAATGCACCGCATGTAAACATTGGCGCGTGAACTATATTGCACAAGGGAGAAGTTCTTTCTTACTTTAAAGGATAATATTGTGTGAGAAAAATAATCTACGTTGGGGTTTGGGCAGAGACAAGGAAATCCCAGTCGATGGTTACATTATATATCTCCCCACTCGGCAAGCCTCGTGGGGAGACAAATAATGTAATACCTTGACTGGGATTTCCATGTCTCGGTCCAAACCCCAACATAGATTCCATGTATCTTTTAATACTACCGGGTCTCGGCTTTTATATTTCAAGTGTGATGACGTCATCAGCCGTCATTTCTACTATCCCAACTTTAACTACATATTTCTAATCAGGAAATTTATATAAAATTATCATATGATACAATCTGAAATAAAAGATAAGTGAAAAATTTCATTTTGTGAAATTACTTTCAAAGTAATATTCATCCCGTGGCAGAATCGGTTGTAGTTCTTTAGCACGGCCAAGTCTGACCCCTGTCATCAAATTTTATTGGCGATCAATAAATAGTTCAAAGCAGTTTTTTAATTATTGCCCAAAGTCTGTGTGGAAACACATAGGCATAGTCTTTTGAAATTCTCCCCGCTTAGCAGCGGGGTGGGGTGGTGGTGTGAATCCTACATACTTTAGGAGCGTTATTTCGAAAAAAAAAAGCTTCCTACAAAAATGAAAATACAAGGTCAATAACGCCAAATCGATGCATCTAACCGATTGAGGCCTCTCTAATTGAGTTCTTTGATCTTTGACGTTTGTGATTGCGTTTTCGTTTACAGACCCGGACACTCACTCGCGGTCGTCACCCTCCCTGTTGCTGTCTCTTAACCAAAAATTGTATCGAGACCTACACGATACCTCGACCGAGAATCATGTAAATTTATCGTGATAGATCCGTGTGGGGTAGCTTGCTCGTGCGAGAAGAAGTTTTTAAACTTGTTCATAATCCATGTCCCCTGAACACCAAGTCTGATGAATGTTTCTTAGTGTGTGGGTATCAACTTCACTAAATACAACTAAAAGATTACAATTATCTCTGATAATTTTAGGTATTTGTGCATACCGCTGAGTAACATAAATTACCTCAGTATTTTTGTGTCTACCTCTGGAAAATATTTGAGCTGGATTTGATTGTTTGTCCAGCATTACCTCATCGTATGCTACGAGATCATTAAGACATCTATCAAGGTCATCTACAGATGTGGCTTCATCAATATAGGTTATAAAATCAATAATATCATCATATCTTCATCCGACGACACCGCTTCTTCATTAAAATGTTTAAGCACATCGTAGCATTGCTGATCATCTATGGATGGTGCCACTAAATACAACTTATCATACTTGAGCCATCTCATTATCAAATTAAGCAACAATTGCGTCTTACCAGACTTAGATGGACCTATGATAATTGCTCTGATAGAATTTGGTAGCGCTGGATGAAGCTTGATTGGTTCTTCTTTTCGTGTCGCTGAGAAATCAATGATATCCATGTTGTTGTTGTTGTTGTTGTTGTTGCTGTTGTAGGGCTTAACGCCATTTTTCAGCACACGATAGGCTATACATGGCGGCCAGTATCATTGGTGGAGGAAGAACCCGGGAAAACCCCGGAAAGAACCACCGACCCACAAGAAGCTACTGGCAAGCTTTCTCACATATCTACATTGGCCGAATCCGAGACTCGAACCCACGCAGACAGAGATGAGATGGCAGTGATCCGTAACGGACAGCGCTTTAGACCACTCGGCCACTCGGGGCCCCGATATCTATGTTGTAGAAATATAATAAATAATATGAATTTCTATTGTGATCGATGCAGATCATCCAACCACACAATTGGATTAACAACAATAATAACAGAAAAAATAAATAAATTAAAAGCGTACGCTTACAGGAAAGTGTGTAAAATTTGGTACAAAATAAAATACAGATTTATCTCTAATCAAAAAGGCGGAGATATCGCTGCCTCATTGGGAAAGTTACCATGGGATCCATGGGCTAAGTAACAAGGAGAAAAACAACTTCCTGGATATAATTATTGCGCCCCTGGAACCCGACTTGATATCCGACTTGACGAACGAGACCAACCAAGGCCTGGAAAGTATCCAATAAATGCGATTGATCAAGCGTGTCACGTTCATGATGTCACATATAAAAATTCCGATCTGCAACAACGACATACTGCAGACGTGAATTTGATTCACACATTAAAGTTTGTAAAAAAATAAATCTCTCAGAGAATCACTAGCCAATTGGCTGGTAAGATCTGCGAAGAAAGGTAAATTAGTGCTAGGGTCTGGTAATTAATCATAGATAACTATTATAATGGAATCTAGTTATTATAGCCCAAGAGGATATTGGAGGGGTAGAGCAGCGTTTAGTAAACTTGCTGATGCAGCGAATGTCACACGCTCTGTTGTTGCAAATTGGTTAGCACGACAGGCAATATGGCAAATTTATCTACCATCACCTAAACTAATTCGTTACCCACAATTCGATGTCAGCTCTCCCAATGAAGTTCATCAGGCAGATATTTTGTTTTTACCGCATGACACAATTATTACACGTAGACGTCAATCATGCATATACAAATACGTGTTGACTGTCGTTAACATTGCAAGTAGATATAAAGAAGCAGAACCACTATCAACGAAAACAACAACTGAAGTTGTATCTGCGTTTGAACGAATTTATGAAAGAGGACCCTTGCGATGGCTACAGTTGGTAGAGATTGATCCTGGCATGGAATTTCTAGGTGCAGTAACGTCGATGAAGAAAAAACATCACGTCAAAATCAGACGAGAGCACACCGCAATTCATCGCGATCAGGCAATCGTTGAGCAATTTAATCGAACACTTGCTGAGCGATTGTTTGGATATCAGTATGCGAAGGAATTATCCCTAAATAAAGTTCAGAGATCTCGTGAATGGGTTGCAAGGCTTCCAAGTGTGATAGCTGCGTTAAATAATGAAATTACTCGTGGAACTTCCATGAAACACATCAATGCGATCACAAAAAAACACATACCAGTACAACGACGCGACTCTTTTTCGAAACAACCAGTAGTAGGTAATGTGACTGTAAGATATTTATATGAACCTGGTGTTCTTGAAAGGCGTAAAGAAAGAGCAACTTATCCTACTTGGAGTGTGACCACACATAAAATTTTCAGCTTACTAAGATCCACGGTAGACCTGCAATCTACAGACTAGATTTAATTGTTCCTCAGGGTGGATTTGTACGTGAACAATTACAAGTAATTCCTGAGGATACACAATTACCACCACCTTCACTTCTGTGAAGGCAGGACACCAGTGCCCCGACGTCGATTACACTCAAGACAGGTGAACATCGCATTTTCGCGTGTGTGGCCGAGACTGCCGTTAATTCTATCCATGGCAAATTGTCGTGGGTCATTAGGAGAATACTGCCACAATATTACTGTGTTGCAGCAAGCACAGTGATTATTTTGTTGTTGTTTCAGCGTCATGATAAACTTAACATCAGGGTCAAAGTAACGTTTACTTTTTTGTCAGATCGCTGATAACCAGCTAATTTTTTCCTTACTATATCATCGCAATTGCTAGCGGTGGTTTCCTGAGCCATTGTGCAGTCTATGATAAGCCTCCGTAGCTGAGACATTCTTCTGACCATCGACACAACTAGATACACTAAATTTGACCATTCGATCCGATCATCGACAATCCAGATATTTGTATCAGAAATAATTAATCCTTGTGACGAATGAATCGTTATAGCATACCATAGAATCCACAGAGTTTTGTCCATCGTTAACGCGCTCTCTGCAAAACTCACAGGAACCAAAACAATATTAAGGGTCTACTAGTGTGCTCACACAACTTTAGTTTAATTGATAAATTCAATCTTCTAGATGTTATTTTTAAAGGTATTATGTCAAATACCTCATCATTAGTGAAAATAATGACCACTAAACATCAATTTTTTTATCGCACAAGGATAAACGCTCATAGCCGATTTCGCGCTCGGCAATTTCCGTAAGACAATGCGGAAGTGACGTGCTGTAGGGAACTGTGCATTTCTACTTTCGTTGTTAGTTGCATTCAGTAGATGGTACCGTGCGTTATCCGACCAGTGACAGGCGAGGTAGTCTGCAGTAACCATTTGAGAGACGACGATGGAGTCTATAAACTTAAAGAGTCACTTGGTATTACGACCATCAGATGAATCCTGCCAAATGCAGTACCCATCGTGTTTTCTCGCAAGGTATCTGAGCCCATGAACACCATATCAACAAAAACCAAGGGTTACCCCAGGGCTAACAACATGTAGACCGAGAGAAGCTTGAACAGAAGCTAGAGCTAGCGAGGGTAAAATATTTATACATCTTTATCTTGCTACATTATTGGTTGTCAGCCCCTACCGCTCGCCACAAATATACCTAGCAAAAGAAGGATCAATGGGAGAAGGCGATTTTAGTGGGAGGGTGTTTGCAAACCATAGTTGCCCGCCCCTACAACCCAAATTTAATCCTGCTTTACCATGACGAGCGTACGTGTGTGTGTGTGTGTGTGTGTGTGTGTGTTTGACCCTTGGATTTTAGTTTTGCCCACTCCCCCATTATTATTTCCCCATCCCCCCAAAAATTTATTTGCATGCCCATGCTTATTTCATACCTGTTCAACAATAAAAAATAATGACAAAACAAGTTTTCTGCTAAAGCCAAAATGTTGTGAATACTTGATGTATTGATTGTGTTTAATTGTAAAGGCTAATTACCCCTTCGTGTTGAGGCAATGGGAGTAAATTACCTTGTTTGCCAGAATATACACAACTGCGTCAATGGATGACAGTCTAGGTCAGAGTCAAAACCACAACCCATTGCTTGTGAGTGTGAATACTAATATCCGATCAATGTGGAGAGTATAGTATTATTCACAATATGTACAGAATCATAGTTAAAAGGAATTTTTTAAAATACTTTAACGCTGTCGGTGTAAAGATTTTACATTATATATATATATATATTAATTAGGTACAAAATGATAATTTTGAGAACAAGCACCCGGAAGATAATGCACTAGAGAGAACCGAAGACAGTGGATGGTGCTACATATCATGTGGTGCATTTTGATGTCACAGTCAACTTTCCATTCATTCCCTGTTTACATGGTTTGTATAGCTTCATAGTTTGTATGGATTCCTAAGGCCTACCATATCTAATGCAAAGGCATGAAACACATTTTTCACACTCATATGACAGGGACTAGATACACCATCATGCAGTATTGCTGTTCAATGTCAGACTGATAGGATACTTAAGAAAAAAACAAAGCAAACGAAACATATAACATTGTAATAACTAAGCTCAGTACGATTATGTAAGTGTTTGAATTAGTAG
>JAECUM010060776.1:0-20257 GCA_016617855.1 Megalonaias nervosa
AAACTGATAAAGATAGAGTGAAACATGATAAGGCGCTTGAGCAAATGCAGATAAGAACATAGTTCAATGAAACAAAAAGAACATAGTTCAATGAAACAAAACTAACTCCTTAGATTACTTTAGTAAAAGACTAAGAGATCAAGATTTGGATTCTCAGTATCTAAATAATTTGGATGAACCCTTTTCATCTATCTTGTTTCCACTCATCCTGAACCTAATGAACCAAAACTTTTTAACAGATAGCTTATGAGCATACAGTTGTTGCAGATGTAATGGTCACTCGTGCTTTTGTGGACTATATATTTCTTTGGAACTAAAACGAGTACAACTAAATTTAGCTAATAAATTGGAAAGATGGCAAGCGTATGCAAGTTATATTAACTCCTCACAAACATTATAAACACTGCAGTGTGTTAAGCATCTCAGTCCAACACATCATAATATTTAAAAAAAATCGAATTAGTATGAAAGCTGAACAACATTTACAAGTAGGTTCGGACCAAAGTATTTTAATGGTATCTGGTAGTTTTTTCATATCGTTCGATGTAAAGATAAATGAAGATTGGTAAACAATTTTGGAAGACTGTTTATTATAGACATAACTTGGTCTTACGATAGTGGGAATATTTTTAAGCTGAATGATTACAACAGGGATTTATAGCTACAAACATCAAATAAATTAGAGCATGTTATAATATGTGACAAACTGTGAAAGTTAACATCAGAAGCTGCTAATGCACAACACACTCGATTTTTAAATATTTATAGATCATTATCATAAATCATTAGATTTATAATCACGTTGAAATATAAAGCATCTTACGTGACAGAAGATTCAAACTAAGATTATTCATTGGACGATCTTCGCATCATGCGATTATATCGAATCTGATGGCTAATTCTGTAGGTGATAAGTGCCGAAATGGAACATCTTTCTGTTATGATTCTATCTTAAGAGAGAATTATTGACTTTGCTGCTAATACAACCTTAACAGAAGGCATCGTGAGCTAGTTCATGTGCAGTAAAATAATGTGATAGGGATAGTTTATGTAACTTCTTTAAAAAAATGTCACATAACAGTTAAAGTATCTTTCTTTATATAGTAGTCATGAGGATTACCAACAAAATTTAATTTAAAATGTTTCATAACAACTTATAATATTAATAATCATCTTCACTAATTCGTGATCTGGAGAGGTTTGAATAAAATGTTTCTATTGGTGGAGCTTCACTTCATTAAATCTTTCAAATGAATCCATTTATACCTATGGACAAATACATTTTCTCAAAATATGGGTTCCGTTTCCTTACATTTTATATTGTTTATGTGAATTTATCATCGTTTGAATTTTAAGCAAAATCGCTTTAGTGCTTGGTTTGTATACTGATAACTAACTAGAAATCTTTTTGTTCTTTTTAGACAGAAAAAGCTCTTCGTGGTTTTTCATACTAAAGAATTTATTATATTGTAGGAATTCTGGTGCTTATTTTTTGTAAATGTCATTATAGTAGTGTTTCTTTGCTTTAGTTCTTCATAAACAGGTTCTAAAATTGATTGTATATATTCATAACAACTTTATTACATAGTTTTAGCCTCTGTAAGCTATTGGCTCATTTTGTATCTACATATAGTTCCTGTCCAGAGGTTGTGTGTAATTCATCATATGTTCTCTTCAATTTTACTTTCTGTTTCACTTTTATCATGATATGTGATACCAATCTATATATCATGCACGAATTAATAAGTCGGTATCATCTACTATTCCTAGACTAAGGGACGAATTTAACTTTTTAATTGTGTAAAAATAAAGAGCAGTCAAATCAATAAAATGATGCTACTGATTTTACCAGTTTCGGGTACAAGTATGTATTCACTTAAGAGTTTATTAAATTATTCTTGTATCATTTTTAATGGTATGTGTATCTATACTTTTTTGTAACTCTTGGTACATGATTTTATTTAATTTTCGTAATTTTTATTCATGGTTGTAAACTGTATAGAATATCTTTTGTTATAAATTTGTGAACGTGACCTGGCTCTGTTTAGAACGCAAACTGCATAGGATCTATAAATAGAAGTTTACGTATGTGATGACAATTATTAACAATAATCTTAATAATATGACTTAAAATGGAGCCTATGGCGTAATTTCTCAGTGACTAATGGGATTTCGATGTTTCGAGAATAATTTTGTAACTTCCCATTAATTGCGCTAGGTCACGTGAATAGGCCCAATTCGACGCATAATGGGTATTGTATGCCGTCACGTGGCGTCTGTTGCAAGATACAGTCGCAATGTATGGTGTATAGAAGGATAATACTAAGCATTTAGATTCATTCCGAATTTTGGAGTCATTCACACTTATTTTAAGTCTGCAGACGTGTTTTATGTTGTACTTAGATATTATTTAAGAGGAAAAACATTTGTTTGGATTGCCATTGAAAATGGAAAGTGCTAATTATTTGGACAATAATATTATTTTGGAACTGTTATAAAGTATTCGAAGGAATTCTGGACAACGGCATCTTGACAACTTCACGGTTTTTGGAGGACCAGTATATTTCCTGTATTGAAATTTATAAGGAACTTTTCATTCGTTTAGGACTTTTATAGACCTTTATAAGGACTATTTTGGATTCACTTCAAAATACTGTAAGTTCCTCTCACATTTGTCATGCGTAACTTTGATAATTAAATTGTTTATTAAGTTTTATGAAACTTGTCGGTTTTGCTTCTTGTCTTTTACTTACGTTTGTGACCATAGAGTCGTAACATTAAAAAACCCAAACCAACCCCCCCCCCCAAAAAAACAACAAGTCTTTCTTTAACAATCATTCACAATTCGTTTTATTGTTCTTCTTGTTTGAACCGGCATTAAAGGAACTTATAATCTCATTCTTCAAATTTCTTTATTTTTGCCTCAGGCAAATTTTGTTCCGCTAACATAAGCAGGTTTTTTGTTAATTTAAATATTTGATGTAAACTTTGACACCAATATATTTCCCCTTTTAATAGTACTATGTTCCATCTATAAAATTATTGAGAAATCTATGAAAGAACATCAAGCCTCTTGGAAATGTTTATTCTCCTCATTTACAGGTGGTTATTGGTTTTTTATGTTCACTGATTATCTGATCTCTTCCAGTATAACACACACTAACCGCTCCGGTGGCCTAGTGGTTAGAGCGTCCGCCTCGGATGCGGGAGGTCGCGGGTTTGAACCCCGGCCGAGTCATACCAAAGACTTTAAAAAATGGTACTAACATCCACTAACTTGTACGTATTTTTGGACAACAAATAACGCGATATCGCTATAATTATTATAACATCATCATCATCACCTTTCATAATTAAAAGCTCACTCATACCCTCGGATCATTAATGTGAAAACTGTCCTGAATATAATATAACATTAGAGATATGTGTCGACTATAAGGTAACTTAACCAAATCTTCGTCTGTGTGATTTTTTTGCATCAATCCGTTGCAAGTAGATCATAATGTCTGCATTTGTCGCAGGACGCGATGATAGGTCTGTTGGAAGCGATACTTACAGATGAATATGAAACATTTCCCTGAAAAGCAGGCTTCAAACAACGAATTACTGATAGATACATTAAGGGATGTCCAGTCAGAATGTGAGTTTTCCCGTGGAATGAATAGTCACCGTCATAATTGTTTTGCTTACTACACTGTTTACTAGACCAATCATCCAGATTAATATCGCTATTTCATTTTACTTCGCTATAAAATGTCTTTAAGAAGTTGATATTAACTCCGAAAAGTATTCGTTCTGCAAAGGACTCAAAACATCGTCACTAATCGATCATGTGAACTCCCTACATACTAGTGTATGTGATTTAACTAAACAATTTAGAGAAATTATTTTGCTTTTCTGATTGAACGGTCTGATTATTTTTGTTATGATTTTACACTAATTTATGGTTTTCGTCTGTTTTCTTTCTAAAATTAATATCTTTAAAAATTTTCAATCAAGAATCTAATATGAAATTGGTAAAACCAACTTAAAGATAATTACCCAGTAAAGTATCTAATACCGTTAAGTAGTCTTTTTTCGACTCTTTATGTAATAATTTGGAAAACATTTACTCATCAAAGACGATATTCCAAGAGTTATTGCGTTTGACAATGACTTTGACCTTTTAGCTGATCTAGCGTTTATAAATAGCTCATATGTCTTTTTAATTCAAGTTGAATTCACTGTATACAACTCCATGTTAGCGTAATATTTACCAGTTATTTCCTTATATGTTCCATTTGCTATACTAATTTTTAGTTCCTGTTTGTATTATTCTCCAAAACGTCTTCACTTAAATAAGATTTGCCTTCTTGTCTTCCACCTTCTGAAAAATCTAAATCTTTTTTCCTGCTAATTTTGATCCATACAAATAGTATAAAATGATACAATCTGTCAAAGTTGAATATGGAAATCCGGTTTACGACCAAACAAGAACTTAATTACCATGTTAAAGATGATGTTTTAAATAAGTAATTTGGTACTTTAAGGAATTTAAAGGATAACTTTAGAGAAAATATTAACAAAATATGTTTCAAAGTTTAAAAAGCGATTCCATTAGGCTAAAACAACTGTTCAAAGTAAAAGGTTTAACGATTGTTACTGCTTTTACAGCAATCAGTATGACTGTAAGTAGTACCTCCTGGTATATTCATGGTAAATTCTGTAATACTATAAACGATAGCTAGAGGTGGTAACCGTGGTTTCACAGATTCTTTCAATATACATGTAAAAATTTACGTAAAATATTGCTGACTATTTTCTTACTTTTGTTAAAATAAGCAGCAGCATTGCATGCTACCTTTGGTAATAAAAAAAAGCGGCTTTTTGTGTAAGCAGAAAAGTCATTCATCTAATAGCTGATAATAGCACTTTTTAATTCTTGCATTACTTAGCATGGATTCTGCATGTCTACTAAGGAATAAAGAAAATAAGGAATGAAGAACTAGTCTGTTAGCAAGCTATTTCAAAGTAATCTAAACCAGCTCCTGGAACCATATATATATATATATATATATATATATATATATATATATATATATATATATATATATATATATATATATATATATATATATATATATATATATATATATATATATATACTTTTGTTGATTTGTTTCATGATCTCTACATTTTTCATATCATGAGGTGTATTAGTTGTAGCTTTGCGTGTCAAAAGTGTGTGTACGTAGTTCATATTGTATGTACTATTGTTGGCATTGTAGGTTCTGTCCTTGTGACTGTATTTTCTACCTTCGAGGCTACATAATTCACATTAACGCTATTCTCTTCATTGTCGACCAATTGGTAAATTGTTGAAAACTTTTCATAAAGTTTTTTTCGACAGACCTTTCATCACGTCAGTATTTATAGCAGCGTCTATTCCAGTTTCAAATAATTCTAATGAATTTTGGTAAATTGGTATTATAACCGACTATGCAAACCATTTTCATCAATCTATAACCAGGTAATAGAATTTGCAAAGTACAGAAAAGGAGCAACAAAACCAACCTTTGGGGAGCCAGTAATTTACTCGGCTTTGTGGGATGAGATAATTTTAATAGATCACCGGTGACAAAAATTTGGTCTGTGACAGTCTAAAAAAAGAGTTACTGACTTACACTGTATTCTAGAATAGGAAACATTTTGGTGGCTTTTTTTGTTGGCCTTGTATGGCTTTCTTTTTCTAAACCAGATTTATAAGTGTGTTGATTGTATTCATTGTATAGTGAATTTGAAAGAATAAAATTGAAGATATACAAAACACTTATTCGCTCAGTTTGAGAGGGGGTAGGCGTTCTATAATTTTCGACTGATTAATTTAATAAATCAGGACATTCAGGTAATTATAGTGTTTAAATCTGTGGCTAATATCTGAAAGTAGAAGTCATAAAAATTGGAGCATAGGGTGTTTTTGTTTTATATTTCTTGACGTGTGATGACCAGTGGTCTAGGTATTCTAATACAATAAATTATGACCAGTGACCTAAAGTGTTTACCAGAGTGTTGCTGCCCAGTGACTTGTGATGTTTTACTACAATTTTGACGACCAGTGGTCAAGCGTTTTTGCTACAATTTTGATGATCTGTAGTCTAGGTCTTTTACGAAATTTTTCATGACGAGTGGCCAATGCTTTTTATTACAGTTTTCATGCAGAGTGGCCTGGGGATTTTACTTCAGTTTTTGGTGCTTTGGATCAAGGCTTCAAGGCTTTCTATTGATAATTTGATGACCAGTGGCTTAGAGTTTTTGCTACCTTATCATGACCAGTAGGTTTAATTACAATTTGATAATCAGTACCTTTGGGACTTGACTATTATTTTCATGAGCAGTGGCTTCGGCATTTTACACATTTTATCATTAAAACTCGAGACCACTAATGCTCATGAGTACTATATTTTGAAATAGTTGAGATCGTTCAAAACGTTCAAATAATTCAGAAAATTTAGATTTTTTTGAGGCAAAGAGTTTTCATAAAATGTTCATAAAAACCCCAGACCATAGGTCACCAAAACATCGTAAAATAGCTCAAATTTAAACTCTAAAAGTGAGAAATTTGGTTTAAAACATATCGGTTTTGTTTAGGGTTTCTACATATCAGTTAAAAGTTTTAAAATTAAGGAAAATAATTAAGATCTTATGGTCAAAATTAGAACTTTTGTCGATAAGTGCTTTAAAGCCATGTTTTTGACAAAATGTTTTACAAACTGTCCACAAGAAAACGAACAGTATAAATGGGCCAGAAAAGAGGTAACTGTATCATATTTACACTAATTTAATGACAGTGTGAATGTAGAGAGTGATAAATGGGGCATCATGCTATGAATGAGTGGTGTATAAATAAACGATAATGACTGCCATGAGTAGTGTCTGGTACATATATTTAAAAATACGTCATCGCGATTAAAAACAACAGGTAAGTAAACAAATTTATGCGGTCATTACAGCAAATATCATTGATGTTTGAGGTAAGATATAACAAAGCGACCAGTAAAGGATGAAAGGGTTTTTAAGACAGGATCTAATAATAATAATAATAATAATAATAATAATAATAATAATAATAATAATAATAAATAATAATAATAATAATAATAATAATAATAATAATAATAATAATAATATACGATCGCATTTGACTTTGTAAGGTCTCGAGCTCAAGAGTTAAGATCTGACATTCGATTAACTGCCAAAGATCATGGAATAAATTTATAAGAAAACAAAAAGTAATATGAACCACTGATCATAAAGATTTCCTGTCAAAGATATTAAATTACGTGTGATTTATCCGGTCAAAAATACCATCCAGGCAAATCTCAGAGCAGTAACAACCAAAAATATCAAGAATTCGACTTTGAAAGTTTTGCTAGCACAAGAACATGTCAAGAGACTAAATATCAAAAAAAAAATGAAGATAACATTTTAACGAGAGAAAATAAACACCCCACTGCCTAAGAAAATGGGAATCGAAAGAATTTAATTATTTTGCAATTTAGCGGTTAAGATAACATAGAGGTTCGTTTAGTGCATTAACTGCAATCAATATGAAACCTCTGATCAAATTTTAACACAAATGATACAGAGTACCAGGATTGCACCGATCATCAATTTTTAACAAAGGACCTAAACTAAATATCACCGATACAAACTGGTAACTTCAGGATTAAAACATTACACCCAGTCGATTGTTTTTAAATTTATATTTTAAATAAACATGTTGACTCGTTCGGAGCAGAAACATGTGTAAATATGCACGTAGTCTATTCAACATAATACAAACAATGGAGGAGAAATAAACAACATTACTAATTAGATGTGTAACAAAATTAATTAAGAACGTTCGTAATAACGGCTCGTGCTAGTCATCAGTTAAACTTCCGGCATTCTAATAAAAGTACCTAAGGAATTCAGGCTAACACTTTTATCATGAAAGACTATAAATTAATCAAGTCATTTATTGCTTTAGGTTGTTTATTTTCGGCAATATAACTAAATGATAAATCTATCTAAGCATCCTAATTTATACATCCTAATAAGAACTGTTACTCAAGTTAATGTTATCCAGTATAATTTTGCTAATTGCCCAATAAGTTACCGTATATATACTCGTGGAGGCGCGCAAAACTACAGAACAGCGTAGACCTAGATCTATTCTCGCATAATGCGCTAGGGGATCAGGATCTGCACTGTTTATTTCAAGTCACTGGAAGAGCGAACAGTGTGGACTCTGATCTGCGGGCACAATGTGGGTAGATGCACATCATGTGCGAGCAAATACAAAAAAAAAACTACACGGATGTTAAATTGTGTTCTTACCTCCTGGAATGTGTTCGACATTAGGTACGGACACACCTGCTACAGAAGAAACCGTAATTCCCATAAGCTCAGTTTTGCAAAATGTGGACAACAGTGAGAAAATATTGTTCTTCAACTGATCGAAACTATCAACGGACAAAACCTGGGCAGGTGAAGACGCTATAGCATGTAACTCAGTATTGTCAACTAAATTCGTCACACCCACTGCGAACATGTTGACTCCCTCGCCTTTTGCTCGGTTGGCCTGACTGGTGGTCTCGGTTCGTTTCATTGAGATTCCATCAGTGATGACGATTCCAATTCTTGCTGCCGAAGTCCGACCTTCGAAGGCAAACATCTCTGACATCATCGCAATACCCAGGTCGGTTCTAGTTCCATCCCGAGGGTGGGGCAAAGCAAGTATCTTTCTTTTAAGATCGGCCTTATCTCCGCTGAGAGGAATCGTATTAGTAACATTGGAGCTGTAGAGAACCAGTCCTAATTTGACATCGTCATCGCTTAAGACCATTCCTTCCATCAGATTGACAATCGCAAACTTGAGCGTTTTGAAGTCTTCAGAGCTGATGCTATCGGAGCCATCTGCAACTACTATGAGGTCTATAAGCTGTCTGCATTCCCCTGGAATGTAAATAATATCTTAAGGAAACAAAGCAAGTTCCGTAAATCTAAGGTTTACTTTGAAAAACGAGTGCATGTATAAAATCCACAGGCTTTGTCTCGCTTCTAAGGCAACTTTAAGAAAACCTATATTTCGCCCTTCACGGCGTGGTGTTGATAGACCAGTGGTTTATAAGGTGTGTCGAGAAGGAACAGATCTGAATCAGCCAGTTTGGAATTCGAACTCAGACGGGTGGTAACGTGTGTGTGTGTGTGTGTGTGTGTGTGTGTGTGTGTGTGTGTGTGTGTGTGTGTGTGTGTGTGTGTGTGTGTGTGTGTGTGTGTTTAAATTGTGTTCCAAATTCTACCTAAAGTACCCTTGTTCTTATAGTCCGGCGTGGCCGAGGTACAATGTATACAACTGAAGTGTAATGTACCCGAGAATTAGATTACATATAATTGTTCTTAACTTTACATTTTTTCTTATCTACTTTTTTCTTATTTTTACTCCATAAACCATTAGCCGTTATCTTCTTTCCTTCCTTAATTAATTTCCTTAGTTTACTTCTTTCTTGTTATCTTCCATAGGTGAAAAGGTAAAGATACTTCGTATTGAATGATATAGGCAGAGTGTAAAATGTTTATACTTACATCTGCGTTTTGTGTTTACATTCATATGAGATCAAACCATAAATGCTTTCCTCGTTCAAATAGATGAATAATTTTCTGAAAAAATTATGTCCCTTAGTAATACAAAGAATCCTAACAGAGGATACGTACATGTGCCCTATTTTACTCTATTAATCTTGACATAGGTAAGCCACCATGTAACGCAGACAAAGTTTATCAAATACAGCAACTATTCTACACAGAGCAGCAGCTGGACTGTGTCGACCTCAAAACTATCAACCATCTTAGGGGATAGGAAATAAAGTATCTGCCATTTGTGGATGTGCAACGTTTTTTTAGCACTATCGTAAAAAAATGTAACAATTTAATAGCACTTGTTTTTTAGGATACATAATTTCACCTGTTTTTTAAAAAGCGGAATCGGCATGGAACAAAGGCTGAAAATTGGGACTGGTTTCAAGGACTCTTTTTATAACATGATCAAAAATATCCGTAAACCAATCTATGTTTCCTCCATCTCAGTGCAGATTCAAGACTAAAACTTCTTTTTGAAAATTCTTAGCTGGTACAGGAGGAAACGTTCAGACACTTTCGAATCAATACCAAGAGGCCATATAAGGCTAATTATTCCTGAAAGGTTGGTCTTATTTATTAGTTAATATATTTTCCCATATTTATTAAATGCCGTAAATGTCCTGCACAATTACATGGGTAGAAACATTACTTATGTTTGTTACTTCTTGATATGCATGTGTGTATGCACTCAAGGTGAAGTGAATCACACAGAAGCCATTCCGATGTTAATAGAACTGATATTGTCGCTCAGTTTGAATGGCATATTACTTAGACATTTTTCAGTTTAAATATCTTACATATGACAGAGTTCAGTGTCTCTGGATATGAGCTGAAATTCCATTTCTGTGGTTTTTAAAAAAATATACATGATTGGCACGCGATTCATTCTGTTGCTTTACTGTGTACACGTCCATGTTCTATTTCGCCACCAATTTAAAGACTTTTGTAAGTTCTTTTGAAAGTTCATTTGAACCGAAGCTGAGATACAAGGGTCTCAAACGTCTTGATCGTCCTTTGAATTTCGGATTAGTTGATATTTATTTAGCATGAATATCCCACACTCTTCTTCATCTACCTGACGATGAAGTTCGATGCAGGCTTTTCATCGGGTTGTGTTGAGGTAATCTCTCATTCCTTCGTAATAAAATCTCCATCGTACAACAGTTACGAAGTTCATGAACCTATACTTGATATAGTGTTTGTGTTAGGTAGTATGAATACTCTAAAGGTGTTATAACAATTTCAGGATCGATATAAGGAAATGATACGAACGACTTGCTTCTTTTCACTCAAAATAATTTAGCGCATTTTTTTGTGTGAAGTAAACAAAAAAAGGCTGGGTGTTGCTGACCGTATCTAAGGTCATATTCGTCCTATTCGCATGTCAGAATTTTGTTTTTGTTATAACTCTTGTGATTGAAACTACTGTAATATGGAGAATTGGATATCGAAAAAAATTCATAAAAATAAAATATGCGTTGATTTTTGTGCTATTTTTAACGTTTTCGTTTCAATTTTCTTTAATGCTTATTTTTTTTCTTAATAGTGAACGTGCGTATACATGAAAAATAAATAATAAAATTTAAAAACAAAACATCTAGAGGTTAATCAAATAATTAACCAAACCGTAGTATGTCTTTACATGCGATCCACACCAGCACCATCGCGAGAAGAGTTCAAACTACGTTTTACCATGCAGATGAACCGACCATTGCGACAAATACCAACATTTTAATAGGCAAATTATGCAATCTATACGCATCTAAAGCAACCAAAAAGGGACTTTTACATATTACTCTTTTTGTTTTAAATCTCCACATAGTTTTGATTTACATGCATGTAAAAACCGGTTATGAATCACATGTCATACAAAACATTGAAAAGATTGATCTCTCCTAATTGACCATTTTTAGGTTCCTCCTTGATAGATGACAAATAAAGACAATATGTACTGTTAAAAGGAAACAAATACAAGAAAGGAATTTACAGATGAAAAAGTCAGTCTTGGTAGTAACTGTGCGACTTTGGCGACGTATAAATAGGGTCGACGCGCCCTCAAGCATATTGCCTTGGGAAGCATGCTGTGGCGATTCGTATTCACGTTTTAAAAGTGCGCGGTTAACCTAGAAAAAGCTGGGAATACAGGAATGTACTTTTCGAAAGTCGATAGATTTTATTAAATCTAAATCTCCTGGATTCAAGATTAATTGGAAAGTCTATAGAAGACTCCGCAAAATACGTACAAAGACTAAAAGAATCTCAATTCGGTTCATGCCTTTTTAGAAGATGTGATGGTGGGTCAAGATCAAACACATATTGGCCAGTCAGCAAACCATTTATAAATTAACCAATAAATGAATTAATATTAAGCCAATTGAATATTATGCTAGCTGATCAAGACAAATTCATTATTGACCAAAAAGAAAGTTAGTGAAATTTTTAATTTTTATTTTGTAAACCAAGATCAGGATATTTTTAAAAATGTTTGCATAAAAAACTGGTACTCGCCAGAGAGAATTAAAGAATAACACTTTCTTACCAGTTTTTAATTTAAAGTTGTAGACGAAGCATTTGTTTCTATTACAATAGATAACTCTAGACCTTCCATCAGTAAGGGTGTACAGCAAGGTTCATTTCTTGGGGCGCTTTTTTTAATTTTTTAATCAATAATTGTATTCATTTTATGAAAAGATTTCCACTTTCTTTGCGACCGGTTCACCATATACCGGTAAGACCACCATCGAATCAAACTCATCTGTGCTGCTTCTGCTATCGGTTAAGATCATTTGAAATCAACGTGGATGAACAACTTAAATTTTATAAACACATTAGTGATATCTGTAGAAATGCCTACTAACAACTCAGCATTCTGAAACGATTTGTCGGCCTCTTAACCAGACACGGTGTGACTGAGTGTGTGATTTGGGTTTTTAACGTAGATTTAACAATTTTTCAGTCATATCGCTAAGATGTCTGCAGTGTGGAACTTTATAGTGATGTCTAGCACTGGGGCATCATGCAGCAGACATGTAGCCTGATGTCCCACCAAGTCACATTATCCTGACAGCAGGCCGACCAGTCCTAACACTAACTTCTTAATGCTGAGCGCCAAGCGAGGCAGCTGTTTGTACCATTTTTATAAGTCTTTGGTACGACTAAGTCTGGGTTCGAACTCGCGACCTCCCGCATCTGAGGCGGACGCACTAACCACTAGGCCACCTAAGCGGTCTAACCAGACACGGCAAATCATGATTCGTTTATACTCCCAAATTGCAATTATTGTCCCTTGATCTGCCCTTTTCGTGGTGAAACAAACATCAAAACACTTGAGAAAATTCAAGAAAGAATACCACCCTTCTTGCATCATGACTGCAGCAACTTACATTAACCTTCACTAAAAATATCTAAATTTACATCTTTGAAGATGTATAATCAGAACCGTGGTTTTTGAAGTTGTTAGACTACGGAACAAAATAAGGACCATCGTTTCGTCAGGACACAATTTTTCTTAAAAGCTCACCTTATTCTTGTATGTACATACCATGGGCTACAAAATTTTTGAACTCTCTTCATGAGGAAATTACAAAGAGCTTCATTCTTTGCAAACATCTGGAATGATCCAAAACTGGAACGGTTCATCTACCACCTATAAACGTTTCCTTTTCATGTTATATAGTTACGGTTTTGATAGCTCATTATGCTGTCGATTACTTGTATTGACTTTAAAGTATATTTAAGCTTATCTGTATCTTACCTTGCATTGTTATATATTGTTTTGTAGTTCTAAATATCATATATTTGTGTAAGCATTAGACTTTGTGTGTATCTTACTGTTTTTCTAAGATTTATAGTTTCTTCTTTTTATATATCTATCTCAGTCTTAATTTAGCTTCTTGTATATAGCTTAGGTTTGTACTTTTGGCATGCCTTTCGTTTACATACTATTCTGGATTGTGTTTTTCTTTTATATGTGTGTACGAACGAACAGTTGTAACGTGCATATTAGATTAGATTTGAAAAAAAGTTCCCCCCCAAAAAACAATGATCTAAATTTAAAGCAATCTTATATAATTTCATACAATTTAATATTCTTCCTTGTCGTGACTGGAGATGTATTGATGGTAAAAAAAGTATTTGATTGGTAATTCATCTGAAGAACATGAAACTGTGCGTCAAGGATTTTGAAAACCTATACCAACTTTGGTACTTGGGGTGATGGAATATTTTTTAATTCTAAGTGATATGTAGATGGAACTATGAAAAATAGTAGCTTTAAAGGATAATTTATAAATTGAAAAAAATCCCAATAGTTGGCCCATTTACTCTTGGAATGAACACTAACCTGTCGGTCACATTAGACTAAACATAGACGAAGATATTAAAGTAAGGCGTTATGTGGATAAGGCAGATGATATTCACTAAATTGAGGATTTTATGTATATAAAGTAATAAAGTAATAAATTGTTTTTATAAAATACTAGATTTTCTCATAAAATAAATCAGCATGCTTTTATAATTATTTTCATGTCTGGTATGATTTACTTTTTAAGTTAAATAACTTGTTCTACGACATCTATATTGTTTTGATATTTATGTTATTGATTCTAAACCTTTGATTATAATTACAAATAAGAAACAAATTAATGCAGCCACAGGATAAATAGCATATTTATATATGATAAATTATTAGTCCATCAGATTTTAAAAGTCACTTTATTGCACAGTCAATTAAACCAACTATACTGCTTTTTCGCTAACTCAAACAAAAAGCATGCAATATACATCAAACTATTTTCAATACTTAGAGAAAATTAAATATACTACATCCACCTCTTCCGATTCCAAAACTAGATTGTTAAACGTCTTAGATAATTCACTCTGGATAAAGCAAATGTTGCAATCATAGAATTGTTGTGAAAATAGTCACAATTGTTACACATTTTTCTTTTTTGAACAATCCTTTCAACCTTCCTCTTAATGGTGACTTTTTTATAACTTCTAAATCAATATTAATAATATTTTCTCTTAAGTCTTGTTTCTTTTTACTTACAGTATTTTGTAGTATTTTTTAATATTGCTTGCTATTCGTTTGGTTCTTGTGAGATGTCAATTTCATATATTTTTCTCTTTATTATGTATATGAAAGTAAAGATTCAAATTATCTAAGTCTGATTTTACTACTTCAGCAATACTAACATAAGTTCCTTTTTATCTTCATTGGCATATATCTTGAACAAGCCTAAAACAAAGTCTCTACATCTCTTGATTTGGGATCAACCGGTTCCATTTCTATTTCATAATCTTCAGCTAGTTGTCTTGACTGACTTCTTTGTGCAACTGGATTCACCTTCTTTATACACTCTAGGAAATTCACCATAAATACCTTAGTCCGTTGTTTTTAAGCTTACTTCCTACCCTCACAAATCCTAGTGAGTTTAAAACATTAGTTGCAGCATACGAAGAAATAGAATTGGAGATAACATGATTTTTAGTTTACCTCTTTTTGAAATTTCTTTACCATCAAAATCTTTGTAAATTATTTCATCTAATGTAACATTTATTTGAGATCTAAATAAACTATACTGATCTTCATCTATGCCTAAACAATATTTAATATTATTTTGTATCAAACAACTTTATCTGTATATATTGAAGGTTGTGTAATATTTTGAAATCCCTCATAAATTAAATTATCAAGATAAGGCTCACTACTGCCTATTGATCATCTGATTAAGAAATAGTTATCGTCGCAAGTGCTATTTTCAGGTCTACCAGATCTGCCGTTATTCACTATTTCAATGAGCCAATAAAATAAAACAGAATTTACATGGTAAAAAGACAAATATAGGAACTTTTTGGTAACTGTTAGATCAGCAAACGTTAGTAAGTGATTGTCAATATAATTATATTTGGTGTAAATTCTCTGATTATTAGATTAAATCCAATTAATAACTTTAATGATCTACTTCTAGTGTTGAAAGAAAATTACATGACTACAAATGAAATCAGATATTTCACTGGTGTTTTATCATTCATGCTAGGATTCTCTCTCTCTCTCTCTCTCTCTCTCTCTCTCTCTCTCTCTCTCTCTCTCTCTCTCTCTCTCTCTCTCTCTCTCTGCATTAAAGGGTACATACTTGGGCAAATTTCAATGACTGCGCTGACAGCATCTAATGACAGCTGGGAAAAATTGCTGAAGGCGAAAACATTTTGTGGCGCAGATGCAATGCTCTTTAACTCCGTATTATCTACAAGGTTTCCGACTCCCACCGAGTACATCCGAACGCCTTCTGACTGTGCCGCACGGGCTTCTATTGATGTTTCCGTAGAATTCTTTGAAATACCATCTGTAACAACGATTCCAATCTTAGGAACACTACTTCTACCATGAGCTAAAAGTTGTCTCATTGTTCGTATTCCAAGAGCAGTGTTAGTCCTATCTCTGTCGTGGATGAGGTTTAACGTGATATTACGTAACTCTTCCTTGTCCCAAGATAGCGGATACATGTAGACGCCTGCACTGTAAATGACAATGCCGAACCAGACCTCTTCATGACCTATATTTAGCTGGTTAATTAGGTCAATAACATTGTTTTGTAACCTCCTGAAGTCGTCGGCACGGATACTGTCGGATCCATCAAGAACAACAACAACATCCATTAACCGTCGGCAATCTGAAATGGAGAAATAATTTTATTGATTCTAAACAATGGTCGACGTCCTAAAGGTCCATAACTTATGTTAAGGCCTATATGGCTACAACTGCAGCAAATATAGGGCAAGAAAACTTACATTTAAATTTGAGTAAAAATCGTTTAAAATGAGGAAATTATCATTGCGTAAGAAGATTGGGAATACAATTTTTAAAATGTGAGATGGTAGATGTATATGAAAACAGAGAAGCTCGAGTGTATGAATACAAATACGTCATTGTTTCTATTGGACGTAAGGTTATGACCTGAACCCAAATGGCAATTAAGTGTCTAATGTGAAACATGATACAGGCTATTCTGAGTGTACCGCAGTATAGAATGTATGTTCAGTTCAGAATGTAAGGGATGAACAAAGAATAAGGTCGCATTTATTATATTTTATCAGGAAAATAGCTTCCACGTCTAAGGATAAGAAATTTAACGACCAGTATAAAATTCATGGCGACCGAGGGAGGCCACTAAAGGAGGTGTGACCGATAAGTAGGCCAGAGGGAACCCGAGATTGTTCTAGTTCAAATTGACCCCATGTTGATTCTGGAGAGCGAACAGCATCCAGTGATCAGGTTATGAAAGACATGCCGGACAGTTAAGGTTCGAAACACTCCCTTGATTTAATGATGAAATTCGCCGTATCAATATAAAACGGAACTGCTAATTATATTTTAGAACTCTGAGTTAATTTATTTTCGGGAGGAGGTGCATCCTGCAATTAGTCCTGTACAGTTTTATTTTTTTGTATCTAATTAATTAAATTGTTAATTCCATGTACAGGGGGCCCGTGTTCTTCTATTTTATATCTCTGCTCATAGTTCCATTGATTCGCTGGATCCGGGCTATAATACCGTGGTATATCATCCTCTAGGCATCGATAACCAGTCAAAAGACACGACAATGAGTAAATAAAGAAATTATCCGCTTATTCACAGTAGTGTGCTACAAGCAGTGATATATGGTAATATAAGCTTTCATTCGGATGAATTAGAACCCAGAAATCAGAGATAAAGGTGATATATATAAGGAGCTAGATGTATGGTTGACAAACGAGTTAATTGTAGTAAGCACACCCTGCAATACACGTGTGTCTGTGGAAACAGGTCTTTGCCTCTCACTAAAAAGCACAAACATTGGGTCTACCAGTTTTATTTATGTTATTTTATAACGTAGTACATTTCATATACAGTGTCTGCCACTATTACTCTTGATATGTCACACTTTAACATATTACTTTCCGTGAATCTGACCAGTCCAAATAACTCGATGAAATCCTTGTGCAGTATTCTCGCTACTGACTGGCTGCGACCGTGGGAATTTTCCTCACCATGCCATCTGGAATCAGTTAATATTACTTTTGCTATTAACAATATGGCGACCGTCCAAGCTGAATAGGCATTGGTAAAAACGGGCGACTAGTAGAGGTTACATCTGTCGGAATATGGCAGCATTTACCCTATGTAGAATTCTCCATATCTAAACAAAATAAAACAAGAACACTAGTAAATCCGCTCTCTGTTCTCCTAGGTTAGTCAAACCAAAAATGTGGGAGTACAGAAAATATCCATCACGTTCTTCAATAAGAGCATACTGAATCTATGCCTATAAGAGTCGGACATTGTCTTATCAATCTTAGTTGCTGAATTTTGTAAGCATCTCTTCAAAGAAATATTCAACAACTGGAGTGATATTTCTTCGGTCATATCCAATACTTCATCAGTCTCATCAAAATCCATTTATATGGCGCCTCCACTACTCCAGCAAACCTGATCAGAGCTGTTGTGCGTCCTTCGATGACCATGACATCAATAACTGTCTTATATTCTGTGATTACGTCAATTTCTGATCACGTCAAGAGATGACAAGAGATGCTGTTTTGATCTGCTTGATCAATAGAGGACGTCCTGCAGTTCTGATATTTACGCTTTAAGCGCTTCTACACTGCCTGTTCAATTATCATGAGTTCAAAGTCTGTAGCTCCAGAATTAATGTTGAAGAGTTTCAAGGACGATTTTCGGGATTCTTTGAAGCGTTCCTTCTGACTACCCTTAGATCGCTTTCCCCCCTCAGCTCGCCGTAGAAAATCATCTTTGGTAGTTGCTCTTCTGACATCCTGATAACGTGGTCTGCCCATCTTATCTGTGATTTCATCAGCAGAGTTGGATGCTTGGAATGCCTGCCCGTCTGAGAACCTTAGTCCCTAAGACTTTGTCCTGCCATTTTATCCTCATCAGTTTTCACAGGCCGTCAATGTGAAAATGGTTCAGCTTCTTGGCATTTCGTCCGTGCCCCGGCCAGGTTTCTCAAGCATACAGCAGGGTCGGAAATACAGTAGCCTTATAGACCGTCACTTTTGCTTGTAGACTGGCGCCTTTGTGCTCCCACAAGTTGCACCTATTCTGCCAAAGGCCATACTGACTTAGCAATTCTGACGTTGGTTTCATCATCGATGTGGACTGCACATGACAGCATGCTGCAGAGACACGTGCACTTGTCCACTGCCAATTTACTGTGATGGTATGCTAAGGCTTTCATGGAACCGGGTGTATTATCTCTGTCTTCTTGATAATGATTGCGGAATTGAAATTGCCACAAGCTGAAGAGAAATTGTCCATACTCTGTTGCATTTCAGACAGACTTAGATTTGGCATTTAGGGAATAGTCGTCAGTATAAAGGAGACTTCCTGTAACTTTTCCTTCGCCAGTAGTCTCCTCAGATTTAAGAGCATGGCGTCAATCTGATATCTGATTTCGATCCCAGTGTAGCAGTCACAGAAGGTATCAGTAAGCATGGCAGAGAATATCATACTGAATATGATCGGGGAAAACACACATACTTGCTTGACTCAGTTGGTGACACGAGCGAACATGCCATCATGGAAACTGCCGAACCATCATGGTGAATTTCCCCCGCAACCAGATTCATTCTCTTGTCAGGTCGACAAATGTCGTGTACAGGTTGGGTTTCTCTTCCTAGCAGTTCTCCAAAGTTGAGGAGCTGCAAAGACCATGTCGGTGGTCCCTCATCCTTTCCGGCAGTAAAATGGACTCTAAGGCAGGAGCCCTTGATAGAGGTGATGCACAAGCCGATTCAGCAGAATTCTGGCGAGGAATTTGTCGGCTGTTGACAGCAAGAAGATAGTTGTCGCAGGATTGTCTGTTAACTTTCCGCTTGTACAAGTGGACGATGTATGCATCTTGTACTCCTGGGGTATAGTTCCCGTGTCGACATTGACTGGAAGAGTTCAGTTATTTTCTTTGCTGATATAGCATCTGCTCCATGTGCTTTGTCGTTTAACAATTGCTTTCCCAGTTGCAGTATGCGTTGAAGTGATATGTTGATTTGCACCGGGGAAGTCGATACATGGCCTCTTCGCTGATAGATGACTGTTGATTAACGATGTTGATAAAGTGTTCTGTCCATCTTTCAAATGTCTTTTCTTTGCCAGTGAGCAGTGTGGTCCTTTCAGTACTCAGTATTGGAGATGTTACTTCTGATGGTGGTCCGTCGAATGACCTCAAATTATCTTAGAAGCTCCTCGTCCCATTCCTGTTTAGATAGGGCTGAATCTCATCTGCCTTATTTCTCAGCCATGAGTCTTGCAAATCTGAGTTTGCATTGGACAGTCCTCTTGATTTTGTCGAAGGCTGCCTTCTGAAGCCAACTTTTCTCATTCATAAATTTCCATATGGTAGCATCGTTTTCTCATCATGCCATTCTTGATGGTAACGTGTGTTAGCCCAAGGGCTTTGATGCAGTTGAGCACACAGAGTGTATGAGGGATGCCCAGTTTTCCTCAACATTCTCAGAGTTCATATCGATTTTATCTAGTTGACTGCATAATTCTTCGACAAATGTATGTTTCACATTCTCCTATTTCAATTTGGACACA
>JAECUM010060777.1:0-17862 GCA_016617855.1 Megalonaias nervosa
ATGAGGAAACACCACATTCTCTATAATAATAATAATGAAATGTGGTGATTCCTCAGTCAATGATATAGGTCAATCTGAGGATATTGAACCATACTCTGATGTATTATCGCATTCTCGCCCGGACAAACAATCAAATCCAGCTAGAATATTTTCACGAGGTAGACATAAAAACACAGACGTGATTTATGTTACCCAGAGATATACACAAATTCCAAAAGTAATCAGAGACAACTGCAATATTTTGGTTGTGTTTAATGGCGTAGATAATCATGCGCTGCAAAATGTTTATTATACTTGGTGTTCTGGGGACATGGACATGAACAAATTTAAAAATTTCTTTTCAAAAGCACAAGCTGCTCCCTTTGGTTTTGTAACAATAAATTTACATGATCCGAGGTCAAGATATCGTAACGGACTTGATACAATTTTTGGATAAAACCATAGCAGCAGAGAGGGTGAATGACATACGCGTAGTGACCAGATTGTGAAAAAATCAGAAAAAATCTGGTCAGTTAGAGAAGTTTTCATTATTAAGACAAAAACTTTTTTTTCAGCCTTCGTAGGAACCCTTAATTTCAAAAAATAAGGTCTCTAAAAAGTTGTAGAGTCCACCCTCTCTGCTGCTGAGCTAGATGATATCTACCGTCAACCTATTACACACTACCTGATACGGTTCTCGGTACACTCTAAATATTGTCAGTACAGTTTGGGAAAGTGGCAACGTCTCAACGTCATGACGAGAAAGCAAGAGTGATACCAGTACCTAAACCTGGAGAGGGCCATGTTGACCCTTGCTACTATCGTCCCATATTTCTAACATGTTGTGTTTGAAAATGCACGGAATGAATTATACATGACAGACTACTTTAGACTCATGAATCCAACTAATTACTATGTGACCTTCAGTGTGATTCAGACGCCAATAATATACAATTGATCATCTAGTCAGACTTCAAGCATTTACTGGAGAGTATTTCATGAAGAATGAACATAGAATTGCCATATTTGCTTGTCATGGAGAAAGATTATGACAACGCGTATGTATGTATGTATGTATGTATGTAGGTAGGTAGGTAGGAAGGTAGGTAGGTAGATATGTTTGTGTGTCTGTGTATGTATGTATGTATGTGTGTATGCATGCATACATGTATATATGTATGTATGTATGTATGTATGTATGTATGTATGTATGTATGTGTGTCTGTCTATGCATGTATGCATGTATGTATGTATGTATGCATGCATGTATGTATGTATGTATGTGTGTGCGTCTATGTATGTATATATGTATGTATGTATGTATGCATGCATGTATGTGTGTGTATATATGTATGTATTAATGTGTGTGTCTGTGTATGTATGTATGTATGTATGTATGTATATATGTATGTGTGTATCTATGTATGTATGTATGTATGTATGTATGTATGCATGCGTGTGTGTGTATGTATGTATGTATATATGTATGTATTTATGTGTGTGTGTCTGTGTATGTATGTATGTGTATGTATGTATGTATGCATGATTGTGTGTATGTATGTGTATGTGTATGTATGTATGTGTATGTATGTATGTATGTATGTATGTTTCGGTGCATCATCATAGGAGTGGCTATATGATGCCGACTAAAAATAAAGTTCTAAAACAACGCAAAATATTAAGAAATCCGGGAATATTTTAATATTTATTAAATGTAAGCATGAAACATTACAAGATTAAAGATTGGAGTAAACAAGAAAGAATTGGAAAACAGAATAATAAACCCATCCAAATGAATGCATATCACAAGATAAATGGTAAAGATGTTAAAATTCTATAAAAGGCGATGATAGTTAAATAATTATCATTACAATATATAGTCAGGATTTGTTATACATACCACATTCCCACACAAAGTCCAAGATTTTATACGTTGGTACATAACCATAAAGATCAGTAATTGAGTTCACATCAACAAACTCTGTCTCTCTTGGTGAAAGTTCACAGACACGACAAGAATGGGTTGCTCTGCCCGTGGACACTTACAGAGTATCCACTCTGGTCGAGTTTCACCCATCAGGAGATATGCTTGAGTCAAGTACGTTTGTCATATATGTGATAAGCACCTGATCATGGTGGTTTGTTCTGTGTAGGTGGATGCCACTCTTCAACGATATGTTGGATGTTGCGAAGGTCGTTAGTGGAGTTTTCAATCCATATATTCTGGTATGTATATAGAACATGCCGATTTATATAATATTGAAAGTCAATAAATGTAATCTTCCTTTCCGAAACAGGTGGCTGCTGAACTGTTTTGGTGTCTAGTTATATGCAGACGCCCATTTGTTTTCCGTTAGAAACTATTCATAAGATAAATACGGCTCAGAAATGGATAGAAGAAAACGGGCTCAATCTCTCGAAATATAACACTTTTTCATGTCCTCCTGCTAATTAAATCGAGTTCATAATGACACATAACTTTGCCACGAAGGTTCTCCAATTCATGGTGTGCCACTGGATTCAGACAGGCATGGGCCAAAGAATGAGGATGGCTCTGCACAACTTAACCTCACTTAAATCTCACTCACGCGCAAACCTCACATTATTCCTTTCCCACCGGCTATAAACCATAGATGCCTGTGGCATTGAGCGAGAAGCTACATAGTATGTGTGGATATACTAGGAACTGTAGCTGTAGACCTGCACACAAGAGGCTCGGGGCATAAAGACGCATTTTAATGGACCGAAGCAGCAGTGGAACTCAGTAGCCCCCTGTTCCACTGAGCAGCTCTTTTAAGATACTGGGGAAATGCACTGACGACGATCTCCTAATCAGCAACAGTCTTCCTCCTGCCAAAACGCAAAACTACGTCTTGGATGCATCCACGCTCCTAGTGCTGGCATCTCACTGACTATGTAATCGCCAGAAGAAGGGACAGGCGTCATCCTCAATAACATCCTCAATTAACACTCATTTAGTGAGGAAGAATTTGAACGACTGTCCCAATAGGAAATGAATATATCACTTGTTCATCCTCCAACGCTGACTGAAACTAACAAAGCAATTAACCTGCTGTCAAATGGCAGACCGCATGGGGCAGATGCTATACCGGCAGAGGTCTACAAAATGGAGACTTGCACCTGACCCAGGCACTGACCGTACTCTTCCGGTCAGTGTGGACTCAAGGAAACATATCCCAGGAGTACAAGGGTGCAATCATCGTCCAACACAACAGCGGAATATCAGACAAGCCTGTGACAACCATCGCGGAATCTCCTCCTTGTCAATTGTCGGTGAATGTACGGGATCTTCTGTTTGATGATGACTGTTCCCTGAATGCCAAATCCGAGTAAAGCATGCAGCAATAAGTATAAAGCATAGATGTGATGCACCACCCTTCACTAGCAAAGACTTGAGAAGAGCCTACCATCATAGTGAATAGTCAAAGCCGCAATGAACAAATTCACCTACCTCAGCAGTACACTCTCACGTATATTCAGCATCGATGATGAAACTAATGCCAGACTTGCCAAAACAAATGTGGGCTTTGGCAGTTAAATCCAGAGATGCAGGAGCGCAGACAGGCACCAGTCTGCAAACAAAACCGGTCTACAAAGCGATTGTGTGGTCGACCCTGCTGCATGCGCGGGAAACCTGGACGGTGGACAGATGCCAAGCCAAGAACCTGAAATATTGTCACATGAGCTGCCTGAGAGGAAAATCATGAAGCTACGATGGTAGGACAGGGTCCAAGAGCAGTGAGCTTCTCACACGTGCAGGTATTCAAATCATCAACACTCTGCTGATGAAAGCGCAGATGATATGGGCAGCCCACATCACCAAAGGCCACTGCCAAAGAAGATCGTCTATGGCGAATTGAAAGAGAAAAGGGATCTCAAGACGCCACGAGAAATGTTTGAAAGATTCCCACAAGTCACCCTTGAAACGCTTCGATATTGCGTCTGAGTCTCAAGAAGATCTTGCACAGGATTATTCCACCTGGCTCGATCGCATCATACTAGATCTACAAACTAAGAGCTGAGGAGACGTACAGATGCGGTGCTGAGCAACGTAAAACTCTCAACTGCAACACGTTCTCTTTTAATCAAGCAAAACCAAGCTGCGGCATCTTCCGTTCCCTGTGCCACTGACAGTTCAAAGCACGTATTGGACTGATTGGCCACTCACGTGCCCACAGAAACCAAACCAGTTAGTAATGTCATGGAGATCTTCGAACTCAAAGGGCGAACAACATTCCTGGTGTGTCGGAGACCATAATTTTTCTGCCTAGTTTTGACTGTAAACCAACGTTACTTTCACATATTCCTTTGCGACACGAAGTTCTGCATTTAATTTGCGTTATCGTAAACACAGCCTGGGTAGGCTGATCAGATATCTTAATACGGTTATTCAGCTATTTACCAAGATTTACATTTAACTATGGCACTATTATGTACGAATCAAGTATAAATACATATTTTTAAGAAGTCCTAATAATTTTAGTTTCAAATATGTAGAGGAAAGCAGCGCGACATCAGATGATAGAACACTTGACCAATAAAAATATAATGGATTAAATTTGAATAAGCACCGTATTATAAACTTAGATCATGCAGTAAAATCAACTGATGCAGGTGCTATACATTTTGTGGAAAAACTTGGTGATGCTGAGATACTTAACGCTCTCTTCTACTGATATTTGAACATAATTTTAAACATATTAAAACATGCAGAAGAAAACATATTCCATTGAACAGAGTCGTAATGGAAAACTAACAAAGCCACTGGCGATAATCCGCTTCACTCATTTATCCCCTGTGACCGCTTCTGCAGAGATTCCTAGTTTCTCTTGAATATGCATAACTTGTTTAACCAATCATGCTTAACTAGTTTCTCTTGAATACGCATAACTTGTTTAACCAATCATGCTTAGTTAACGCGAATAAATTGTTCTCGCTACTGATCGTTCAAATAAGTCAATCAAATGTTCTCTTCTAAGTACAATCACGTATCGGTCGATACAACGGACACTTTCGTTGATGTGTAGTTGATTGCTACATTGTCGTCTTCATTACGTATTTGCACTGAGGCGTGTTCGTCAAATACAAGAGAATCTCATCAAAGGACGCCACGAATGATAAGGAAGTGTAACTTAGTATCACACGTGGCTTGCGACGAGGAACAGACAGAAGACAATAAAAATAAACTAAATGTGAAATGAAAGTGTAATCAGAATTATGAAAACAATTTACCCTTTCTATATAAGTAATTTAAACGACTAAATAAAAGCGCTAACTATATAAGAACTTTGTCAAGTCTAATATATGAGCGTTTTCATGGAAGAGAATAATCAAGATTAATTATAAAAGAACATGCTGATTATGAACTGGTTACTTAGATCTTTATCTGTACAAAGTAGTATTTACAAATTAGATTAAAGGATGAAATAAAAATTGAATATATACAAAACTTTAGTGCTAAGTGGAAGAATCGATACATTTTAATCAGAAATAGAAAAGGAAAAAGGATCGAGATAATCAAAGTGCAGTTGAAAATGGAAATAGGTATAAGGATTATTGAATATATCACTTAAATCGATAAAATTTAAAGAGTTTTGATTAATACAAAAACAGTTGTTTAATTATAAATTAATACTTGACAGTTCCTGGGTTTATGGTGCTGTGCGATTTTCCCATTGCACCATGTTGATTAGAATTAATATATGGTATTGTGATCTTTGCGAGATGAGTATTCCTTTGTCATGGAATGAGTTAGTATTAATCTCATATAACCTATTAATGGGTTGCTGAAAATTACACCTTAAACGTTATATTCCACTTATCCATTTAAATACTTTCCACCATATTGTATAGAATGCAAGTTACACACAATGCATAAGTCAAAGTAATATGCTTTTCAAACAATGAAATACCGTTGATATAATATCTTTTTATAAACTTGTATATTAAATTAGTGCATACGATTGATACTAATATTGAAGTAGAGGTAACAAATAAATGTATTGTAACTTGCTAAGGCTCAAGAAGTAATATGAAGCAATTTATTGCAGTCTAAAATAATTACATATATTTATTTTTGAAGAAAACGTTTTATTTTCCGCGATGAAGTAAGATCCAAAGGTAGATCGTTCAAGCATCATAATGAGAAACTGTAGCAGCACCACTGTGTGTTATCGTCCAGTAGCATTAGCAGGAAATGACAATAGCAATAGTAATCACTGGTGATGTAATAGTTAATTGAATAGTGTACACGAGAAGTAATTATCTGTTTTAGTTGTTTGCTCCTAATGGGGATGAGAAAGAGAGAACAAGGCACGATAAAACCCTTATATAATTGTACAAGAAAAACGCAAAGTTCAACTAGAACAGAACTCGAATACATGAAGGAAAGATTGAGAGAACAAGAGCTGCCTACGCCGATCATGAACACTTTGGATGATATACGAATTGTCATCACCTGGTAATCAAGTGGAAGTTCACAATCCTTTCCACATAATAAAATACGAATTTTTTACAATTGTTTGGTGCATTAGCCGTTCCCGATCGTAACTTTCTCATTGTTTTATTCATAATATCATACTCTGTTACGAATATCTAATTTAATTACTTGTGTGTTAATTTTAAACTCTTTTCTATTTTATTTTTGTATCATTGCATTATATTGTAATGATTATTTTCACGGGATCTGATATTTTTGAAAGAGATATTATGTTTATATAAAATGTAGTATGATTCGCATAAGCACGATTTTTGCATGCCATGGTTTGTCGATTTAAGTAAACACTACGCGAAAACGATTGGTTATTGCCAAGGTCATTTTTCTGGCCCACGTGAAATTGCATTGTTTATTGTGAAATAGCCACGCTTTCCACATGCGCGCTTGAAATGACGTCTTAGTTCAGTTTAAAAATAGTCAGATCCCCGTGAAATATTTAGTAGTCGTATAATATATCTTTAAGAAGAAGGATATATTTCTATTAGGTGCCGTAAAGAGTTGTATTTTTACATCTTTGGAGTTCGAGATGTTTTATCATAGATGACAGCTTGTTTAGAAGTTCATCTATATTTTAGAATATAATTTATTCCCTGGAGAACTATACAAGTGACAAAGACATTCGATGGAAATTTATTCTAAATTGAAACATTACAAGTTGTGGTTCAACGTGGAACTCTTGACATTCGTATAAAGACTTCACCAGACGTCATCATCCTCCATCTTGGAACGTCATCAAGATTCAAACCTGGATTCAGTTAAAATTATTTAGTGATAGGACTTGTATTTTTTCAGTACTTGGATAAATGTTTGGATTGTCTTCACAAACTGTAAGTCCTATTTTCTATTTTCACCTTTTCACCTTGTTTTCTAGGGAAATAAATTATTTTGTTAAAACTTACAAAGCTTGCTGGTTTCACTCTTTTCTTCTGCTACTTTTAAATGAGCCTATACGTATCAAAGATACGGGATATTTGAATTTGGCTAAAATATTTCAGAGAATTGTTTTTTTCAAATTTAAATTCCCCTAGTTTTCAAATCCCAAGTCCTATTTTATATTTTATTTGAAATCTTTAGTGAAAACAAGCTTTCATTCACAATGTCATCAAAAGTGGAAAGTTTTCTTTCTAGTCCAACTCAGGAGCAGTTGCATAGTCTGAAAAAAGACGAGTTGCTTGAACTTCCCAGAAAGTACAATCTTTCTGAAGCAAAATCTTCCTTAACGAAACAAGAAATCAAAAATATTTTGATTCAATATTTGGTAGAGAAGAATGTTTTTGATAAGTGTTTTGGCTTCGGTCAGTAAGTAGGTATCGGACTCTGACATAAAAGTAATGGAATTAAAAATGAAATACAAATTGAAATTGGAGTTAAGGAAGCTCGAGCTTCAGAAAGAGGAAAGAGAGAAAGATAAACAGATGCTATACATAAAAGAGGAGAAAGAGAAACAATTGCAATTGCAAGAAAAGCAATTGCAATTACAGTTTGAAGAGAAGGAGAGAGAGACAGGAGAGGGAGAAAGATAAGCAAATGGAATTACAGAAAGAACAAATACAATTGGAGTTTCAAAAAGAACAAATGCACGTACAGATTCAAAAGGAGAAGGATGAAAAGGAATTTCAAATTAATATGAAAGAAATTGAGCTGGCAAGTGAAAGGCACGATTCTACTTCACATACAAGTTCAAGGTTTGACATTACAAAAAATATTAGGTTAGTTCCCCCTTTTAATGAAAAGAAGTAGACAAATATTTTATTTATTTTGAAAAAGTTGCTGAAAATTTGAAATGGCCAAGGGAGCATTGGACTCAATTATTGCAATGTGTACTTTTTGGAAAAGTCCGAAATATCTATGCATCGCTGTCAGTGCAACAGAGTTCTGACTATGATTTGGTTAAGGAGTGCATCTTAAGGGGTTATGCCTTAGTCCCTGAGGCTTATCGGCAAAAATTCAGAAACTATAAAAAAGGAGCTGGACAAACGTATGTTGAATTTGCAAGAGAAAAAGAGCAGTTATTTAGGAGATGGTGCTTAGTCAAGAAAGTTGAACATGATTATGAAAGTCTTGAACAACTTGTGTTACTTGAAGAGTTCAAAAACTGTGTTCCTAATGACATTAAAAATCATCTTGAAGAGCACAAGACTGATACCTTGGAAAATGCTGCGCTTGCTGCCGATCAGTATTCCTTAACTCATAAAGTTCCCGTTGTAGACAAATCATTCACTCAGCAGTCTACTGGTAGAAAGGTGTTTCAGCCTAATACGACTCCTCCTAAAACTCAATCTGGCACAACTTATAAAAATCAAGCTTCTGATAAACTTGATTCAAAATCCTTGTCTATTCCTACGTGTACCTATTGCAAGAAAAAATGACACGTCATTTCTGATTGATTGAAATTGAAATATAGGCATCAGAATCAAGATATACCTATCCCAAATGCTCTTATTTCTAAGAGGTCAAGGTCACGGTCATGTATTGAAAACAATACATTTGTTGGGTCTAATAAACCCAAGTCTGATTTTATTATGGAGAATTATGAACCATTCATGTCGAAGGGTTCTATATCACTCTTGGGTGATTTAGCAAATCCTATCCCTATTAAAATTTTAAGGGATACAGGAGCTTCTCAGAGTCTTTTATTGTCAGGTACTTTGCCTTTTTCTAAGAAGTCCTGTTCTAACGAGAATGTTCTCATTCAGGGAGTAGAGTGCGGCTTTGTTAATGTTCCTCTCCATTCTGTAAATTTGTCATCAGACTTAGTTTCAGGACCTGTGACAGTCGGTATCGTGTCTAATTGACCCATTGAGGGCATTCATTTGTTGCTAGGCAACGATCTAGCTGGAGACAAGGTTGTGGTTAATCCACTTGTAAATGACAAGCCTTCTTTGGATCAGAAAGTTGATCTTATTGAAAAATAATACCCTGATTTATACCCAGCTTGTGCAGTTACCAGATCTATGTCAAAGAAAGCTCTTGAGAATGATTCTGATAAGGTATTCATTTAGCTGACACATGTATTGGTCAGGCTTTTGATCAGGTCACTTTCACTTCTAATTTGGATCAATCAAAAGGTAGTGATCACAGTGATTCTCTTTTAAATACTCATTCTCTTTTATCTAATCAGGGTGACAAACGACAATCACTTGTCGTCAAACAGGAAAAAGATCTTGAGATCTCCTGTTTGTTTCAGAGGGACATTAGTGAAACTGAAGCCACTGAAGTACCTGTCTGTTATTTCATTAAAAATGGAATTCTTATGAGAAAATGGAGACCTCCCGAGGTACCTGCTGGTGACGAAGGGTCAGTGAACTTTCAGATTGTAGTTCCAAAATCTTACAGACAGGAAATACTTAGTGTGGCCCATGAAACTCCTCTGGCTGGTCATTTAGGGATATATAAAACTTATAACAAGATCTTGACTCACTTTTATTGGCCAAAAATCAAAAGTGATGTTTGTAAATTTTGTAGATCTTGTCATACTTGTCAAATGGTAGGAAAACCCAATCAGAAGATACCTAAGGCTCATCTGCAGCCAATTCCTGCATTTGACAAACCATTTAGCAGAATTATGGTAGATTGTGTTGGTCCCTTACCTAAGACCAAGTCAGGCAACCAATATTTGTTGACCATTGTGTGTGCGTCAACAAGATTCCCAGAGGCGATTGCTTTGAGGAATACTAAAACCAAAACCATAGTAAAAGCTTTGATAAAGTTGTTTTTACTCAATTTGGCCTTCCCAAATCTGTCCAATCAGGTCAAAAGTCAAATTTCATGCCTGGAAATTTCCACCTTGTTATGCTTGAATTTGACACTCAGCAATTCAAGTCATAAGTGAAACTATGGTTTCACAAAATTTTACTTGAGAGAACATTTGAGTCCTGTAATAGAGTTCATTCTCTCTTGCTCATTCTTCAAAATTTTCTTAAATTTAGATTTTACGGCCCTTACAAAGTAAAGAAGAAAATGAATGAGTTAAATTATAATAATAGTACCTGATCTAAATAAATTAATGGAATACTAGTATATTGAGAGAGATAGCCAAGTAAATTATACAATTAATTTAGTTGTACCTGTCCCACCAACTGAGGATTTAAGTGACGAAATTCACTTGGAAACTGCTAATCTTGGAGCAACAAATCTTCGGAATTCGGAAATTATGAAAGATCTGGACCAGAAACTTTTACATTTACACAAACCAGAAAGGAACGAACTTAAATAATTATTCGAATATGAGCACTTGTTTCAAGTTATCCCTACAAGGACAAACAAAATTTTTCATGTCGTTGAAATTGTAGATTCAAAACCTGTGAAACAACACCCATACAGGATGAACCCTCTCAAAACAGGAATACTTGAAAAAGGAAATTCAGTTTTTGCTGGAGAACGATTTCATAGAGCCCAGTAAAAGTGATTGGAGTTCACCATGCATACTTATTCCGATACCGGATAAAACTTTCCGTATGTGCACAGTGAACAGTGTGACAAAAACAGATTAATTTCCATTACCAAGAATCGATGATTGTATTGATAGAATTGGAAATGCCAAGTACTCGACCTTCTGAAAGGATTTTGGCAAATTCCACTTACGGAAAGAGCGAAAGAAATTTCAGCATTTGTGACTCCAGATGGACTCTATCTATATAAAGTAATGCCGTTCGGGATGAAGGGTTCCCGAAGTACGTTTCAACGTTTGACGAATATGATTACTTCTGGTCTAGATAACTGTGATGCTTATATTGATGATGTCATCATCTACAACGACACCTGGAAAGAACATCTAGCCACGATTCGGAAATTCTTTGAAAGACTCACTGATGCAAATTTGACGATCAATTTATCTAAAAGTGAGTTTTGCCGTGCTTGTGTAACTTTTCTAGGACATATTGTGGGACATGGTCAAGTTAAACCTATCGATGCTAAGGTCAAGGCTATCTCTGATTTTCCTGTGCCTGTCAGTAAAAAGCAACTGATGCAATTTTTGGGTATGGCCGGATACTGTCGAAAGTTTTGTTCCAATTTTTCATATACACTTTGTATATTTCGTAAGAGTTCTTATGTAATTTTCTTTACCTCATGTATAGTTTACATATGGTAAAAAAGGAAAGCTTTATTACATAAATCTATTTTTTTTTCTTTGTGGGTGAAACTCTTACGAATATGTAATTTAATTACTTGTGTGATAATTTTAAATTCTTTTTTGTTATTTTTGTATCATTACATTATATTGCAGCGAGCCTATACGTAACAACTCTATTTTGTTTATTCAATCAGATACAGGTAACCACGTATATTTGAACTAAATGATTCCCCAGTCATTCAATATGCAAATAGCCAAGTTTACAACAAGCACCCTCCATAAATTAGTAACAACTGCTTTACTTTACTTCTACCTTAACTTCGGACTATATAAATACTTATCTCGATACACTTAAACCCTTTTCGACTATGAGAATGAATGCCAGATAAATTATGGATACAGAATGGTGTATTCATTGGTGTGTATAATACAAATCACATTAATTATTTCATTGTCATTAAATTGATCTGCAATTCGCCGCTTTTAAAACACGATCAAATCGTTTATGATGTTTGAGATGGAAATATTGTAGTGATTTTTCGAAACGACAAGTTGGATTGTACTTTGTACCTTCCAAATTCAAACTCAAATAAAAATTACTCCAAAACATCAACGCTGCTTTAATACAACCCCCAAGAAAAGGAAACAAAACAACAAGAATATAATATTCATTTTTCAAATACTTTAGACAGTTCATAATGGAGTTCATTTAAAATGCTAGGAAATTTTTAAAAATAAATGAGTAAATAAAAAGAAGAGTTTTTGAGATATCTGGATTGTGGAAATAAAATTTCAGTTGATTATGCAAATATCAATGTTGGAACATATTAAATGTGACAAATCAAAAGAAAACTCGTTGAAGTGAAATGATAGCTAAGGGAAAAGATTCTAGTTATAACATTAATTAGAGCCACAATTATGACCAGCGACAGGCGGACAATATTGATATGCAAATATATGAGAAGGATGATCATATATCGATGAAGAGAAATAATCGTACAACACAGAGTGAACGAATTATTGGTGAAAGAAAACATCGAAAATGTTTGACTTATTTTGATTAGAAAGCATGTGTAAGAGAAAGGTTTAGTACAACTTGGAAAACTAGAATGTGGAAATATATCACTCAAAATGAAATCAGAAAGTTGGGTAGATATATTGCCTAGCATCGTCGATAGATATACTACCAATTATTACAGGTCAACAAATATGAATCCAATTGAAACTAGCAATTAAAAGCAGATTTTAATTAGGTGAGCTTGTTAGGATTAGACAATATTAATTAATCCTTGTAAAAGACTATTTATATAATTGTATATTGAAGACATGCGTTAGTATCATTTTGTGACTTCTGGATATGGGTTAGAAGATATAAACTTAGAGAGTACTGACGAGATATTTTTCGAGGAGGAGTTATCTCTCTGCGACAAAGAAGATTACTTTTCTTAAAGGCGAAAATGTTTCGGAAGACGAAGGAATGACCGTAAAAGTTATGTGTTAGTGAAAGGGAAAGGAATCCATGAGAGAGAGCAGGTGTGCCCAATTAATACAAAACTTGCGGGGATCTATGACAGGACTCGAACGTACACAGATAAGTTGTGGGTATCGAAAGCAGACGCGTTTTCATTATGCTAACGAAGCAGTTAAATATTTAAGTTAACGGCCTGTTTATAAATGTAATGCAGTATATATTTTTCCATTCATGTTAGAGTATTTAATTATATGAAAAGCATATAAGTGACAGTACATATTAGTAATTTCTGAACACGTTTGAAAGCTATTTAAAAATATTATAATGAGCGCCTGGTTTATGATTAAAACGTAACTGTTATTCACTCTAAATGATTTGCAAACCTCCATAAAAGGATGGTTTCAAATAAAATATACGTCAAGCACGCGCACATACATAATTCTATTTCCAATTGTGTAATATTGGAATTCTGTAGAAATTTCCTAATGAACAAACACAAAAGACACTAGCAAACATGCATCAGCAATATAATAGTACGAAAATTATACCTATCATTTAATCTGCCATTGCACTGTAAAACTGAAAAAATTACATGTATTAAATTAATTTGCCTAATAGCACTTTTGTTAGCCTAAGCACACAGTGCATATAAGACTGGTGCAAATAAGGTCTTGATTTTCATACCTCAACGAAATCATAACAAAATCCTATCTTCTCTCATATTATTTGTTTACGGGTATGGTATGTAATTTTATGTTTATGGGTTTAGTCTGTAATTTTTTGTTCACGGGTATGGTCTGTAAATTGTTTGTTTACGGGTATTCTGTAACTACTTGACTTTTTTCTGTGGTAACCGCGTAATGTTTGGTGACAGATGTTCTGGTTGCTGATACGACTTGTATTTTCTTTTTTCAATTGAAAGTTCTGTTCAGTTGCCGGGGCACCATCTCCGAAGGTATAAGAACACAGAAAGAGCAACTTACCATAATATTTCTTACCCGAATAATGTCACAATAACTTGACAGCTTGGTAGTGGGTGGTAGGATTAAATGTGTGAATATTTTATGCGCTTTGCTTTGTTATCATAAATTATATATATATATATATATATATATATATATATATATATATATATATATATATATATATATATATATATATATATATATATATATATATATATGCACAATTGGTAATCTGAAACTGGTTGGGATGACAATATCAGCTGTCCGGGCCATATATATCATAATGCTCACTATAAAAATCTCTCTCTGTCTGTCTGTCTCTCTCTCTCTCTCTCTCTCTCTCTCTCTCTCTCTCTCTCTCTCTCTCTCTGGTGTGCACTGAGAACATGTCATGACTTTCATATTCACATGCCTGTATTCAAATAGGTGAAATTCAAAAATATGCTGTGTCGAGACTCTATGGGAACATTCCAAGATACAAGCAAGAGCCAACGTCGACAACAGGTGCGTCCACAACAATAAACGATACCACAAGCTACTATACCGATAATAATATCACCTCCTTCGCAACTCCCTCGCCAAACGAAGGGATTAAAATAGGTACAGATCAAAGATATGTCATTTTTTAAATTAATGTATGTGTCATCATCTGTCAATTATAGTATGTAAATTAATCAATCTGCCGTTCAGACCTTGAATTCTTTAAATTTTATAACAGCGAGTAAAAATATTGATTTTCTTTTTATTATAACAATTTACTTCATATGCGACCAGAAGTGTATATAATATGACCACGTAAAAGTTAGTTTCATAATATTCCCATGGTGGAAAACGAACACGCAATATATAAGAAGCCTTTTGAGACGATGTGTTGATTTCTGTCTACGCTTTTAAGAACCATATGTTTGGTTGGACATCCCCATCCTAAGTCGAGAAGAAAATGCGTTATACATGTGGTTTTTAGATTCTTCGTATGTCATCTTTCCGTTCGAAAGTGTAATGATTTATGAAAATATACGAAAATAGACTTCACGCATATGTGGATAATCTTACTAGATTCCCATAGGATTTTAAATTTGTTTCAAATTATTTAGACACTTTGTAAAACTTTTACTCTTAGACTTTCATTATGAAAACCCTCATAGCATGACTTAGACAAAATTTGCTCAGTATAGAAACATGTAATTCCACAGTCATGCATATACTTATGGCGTGAGTCGATTATTAGACCATGAGAACAGGTTGTCATATTTTTACAAATTGCATACTTCTTTTATTTAGACATTTTGTACTATGTGCATACGCGTTTTTCAAACACAAATCCTATTTTCAATTTCAGGTACAAGTACACCAGTCATAGTAAATACACATCCAGGTCCTTACTACTGAATGAACATGTCCTGTTAATCATAATTGTGTGAATGATTTTCTGAATATAATTTTTTTCATCTTGTTCTTGTTTTGTTGGACCGACATATGAATAAAATGTCTGTGGATGATGAGTGTGGTAGATTCACTCTTTCAGTGGATGCAGCATATATTATGCACGCTCATGGACACCACCTATTCAAACATCCGAAGTTCTGACTAAATGCGATTATGCCTTCCACATTTTCCAATGCCATGCCATCATTTCCCACAGGAGAGAATACTTTCCTAGATCTCGTGACAGAATAATGTCCATCAAGAAATTCGTCAACGACAGAAGGTGTCGTTTCTGGTAATCTGTTCATGTCAGCAAGTTATACGTGGTCTATCAGGCATGATGTATGTCCTGAGCAAGAAGTATGGGATCATTTGACTGACAGCTGAAAAATGCATTTCTCATAACCTAACTCTCTGCTTGTGCGTAGAAGAGAAAGTCTGTCGGAATCGTGTAGAGATAGTTCTTCCAAACCCAGAATGTTCTAAATTTTATTAACATTTCAGCCATGTAATAGCAAAGATTGTAGAATGCATGGACCAGGTTTTTGGTCAGCTTCAAACTTGCCAAGCGGAGAAAAGCAGTGTTTTCTTCATTCTTAACTTTTCCACGTATGTCTTCAGTGACGTTTGTTATGAACCGCTCCGGTGGCCAGTGGTTAAAACGTCCGCCTTGGATGTGGGAGGTCGTGGGTTCGAACCCCGGCCGAATCATACCAAAGACATATAAAAATGGTGCTAACAGCTGCCTGTTGTTTATTAATTGCCTTTAATGTTGAGATTAATTTACCAATATGCATGTAAATGTGTGTTGATAGATGATACAGTATCATGTAGAAACGTAGATTTACTGGGGACTTAATAGTTAAAAGTGTACTGTTACATTACAAGCAATGTCCCCATTTACCAGTACACCAGATATCTCACAGGAATATGTCCTCTTCTCCAGCTTTCTCCTCCTCCTCCTTCTATTCCTCCTTATACACTGTCCTCACTTATTCCATGTTGCCACTATGACAGAACAGCCACAGATGTTTCGGCAGCTCAACCCTGCTTTTCAACAGGTGCATGTTGCTTTTGGCATCTAGTCTTGGTATAGACACACCTCAACAAGTGGAATCCAGATTTTGGTGCCGGAATTTGCAGAGACATGACTGCAACCCAATCTTCTCTGTCTAATTTCTATCAATATTTTTGTAATGGCGTGATCTCAGGGTTTACCGTGGTGCCATTGTTCCAGATAATGGACCAGTAGTGATCCTGTAAAAGAGGTTGATGAAGTGTAACCTGTGTAGGCTGCAGCCTTTCCGATTGCGTCTGCTTCTCTGTGGACGGCCACCATCTCAGCTTCTAGTTTGAAATAGGTACATCTTGCAGACGAATTGCTCAGTAGCAGTAATGGTGTCATCAGCAGGCAATGAGTTTGTGTCCATGGTTGCAAGTGCAGTTATGCTATCATCCCTTGCATCTTGGAATCTCTTCCAGAAAACTAGTTTTCCCTTTACTGCAAAACCGCTTGTGTGATAGGCAACACTAATGGTATGGAATCCTGGCTCGGTTGCAGCGCTGAATGTCTAGGGGTTTTATTGATTGGTCTCAGAGGTGTGACCTCTGACCATTTCTGGTTAAACAGAGGCTTCAAACTCTAGGACAGGGTTCGAGTTGGTTTTAGATTTATACAAAAGTTTACAAACTTGAATAAAGCCCATCCCTTTTCCGTCATTATCAAACCCACACACTGTTGGTTTTTTCTGTTGATGTTGCTGTAATTGCGTTTTATTATTATTATTATTATTATTATTATTATTATTATTATTATTATTATTATTTGACAGACGTGGAAACAAAGGCAACAACTTTGTATATCATTATTGGTGCTAGCGTCAGTGGGACTGTCGTTCTTGGTCTCGTTATTCTCTCATGCACCGCGTGTCTGTAAGTATATTTTCTTTTTTGACAGTGTACTGTTTCCTTCATATAAAGCATGTATGTCCATTGGCAGGTTAATCAGCTGTTCTTCATTACTTTTGTTTAACTGCTGCATGTTCATTATTCCAGTTGTCTAGGGTTACATACTGATAAGACAGTCTCTAACAATTAGGGCTGCAGCTAGAAATTTAATAAGAGAGTTATCGCATTAAGATGCATTTGTATCATTATAAGGTAGTAACAATACTACACTCTAAACCAACAATACAAAATACAACAATAATAATAGTAATTAACAGTAACAGTAGTAGCAGTGGCAGCAGCAGGAGTAGCAGTAATGTCACGGCGTTTGGGGAAAACGGGATGATATTTAATATGTGTGTACGTCTGCACGTCCGCTGAAATTGCCAAACCCATAAAGATAATTTTAGTTCTTAGGTTGTAATGATTTTTGTTTATATACGCGCACCTTGGTTTTTTTTTTTTTTTTTTTTTTTTTTTTTTT
>JAECUM010060780.1:0-12613 GCA_016617855.1 Megalonaias nervosa
TATACTTAATTATTCTGAATCTGCAGATGTTGAAATTGTGGAGACATATTACAAAAATAATAATCAAATATTAAAGTCATCTGCACCATCTGTGTACGATCCTGTATCTAAACATAAGACCGTTTATCTTAATGGGTGTGGTGGTTCAGGTAAAACAACGCGTGCGATTAATTTATTTATAAATAATATATCAGATATGATTGTTTTAACACCGACGCACAAACTTGCCAGAGAAATAAAGCAGCGAGGAGTAAAATCGTGTACATATCACAGTTTCTTTAGATGGTGTGGAGACACATGGACCCCATCGCGGATGGGTGAGAAATATATACCTAAATATATTATATGGGACGAGATATGCACGGTGTCGTTAGAAACACTAAAAACATTTCTTGATTGGTTGTCATTGAAGAATACTGCTGTGATTATGTGCGGCGATAATGGTCAACCACCACCCTTTGTTGGACAGTCTCCACATGAATGGCTGAAGAATAAAGTAGATTATTATGAAGAAATAAATGATGACCATAGAGCTATTGATGAACCGCTGAAGGAATTTAAAAGGTTAATCAGACTTCAGCCAGACAGAGTACAATGTGAGATAATGCGAGGAGTAATTCCAGAGACTTCTATGAATGATTTTTGGACTTTATGGAATCCCGCTGATTTGATAGTCGCCAGTAGAAAAATAGTTCGTGATGAACTACAGGATAAATTATTTACGTTACATAAAGAAAAGTTTCCGGATCTACATGTACCTTTGTGTTATCGCCCATCAGATACTCGACGACAAAATATTGAAGTTGAAATACCAGGTGGCGACGCTGAAAATGTCCGGGTACAGAATCTTGTCTTGAATGATATCGTGTTGGTTGTTGTTGATGTTGTTGAGAGCGCGTTGAACATGGATAAATCGCCATGGACGTTAGGATACGCTATAACGATTCACTCGTCGCAGGGATTAAGTATAACTGATACTAAAATCTGGATTGTAGATGATCGGATCGAATGGGCGAATTTAGTCTATCTCGCCGTATCTCGAGTCAGGAGAATATCGCAACTGCGTAGAGTTATTGTAGATTACGTAATAACTGAAGAAATCGCTAACAATATCGATATCAATAAAAAATTAGTCAGTTATAAAAAGTGTGACAAAAAAATAAACGTGATTTTGATCTTGATACTGAATTTATTATAAAACTAAAACAACTACAGAATAATAATTGTGCAAGTTGCAACTGTAATATGTTATGGCAATATTCGAATAATAATCCAAGACAATTTACCGTAGACAGAATTAATAGTGATCTCGGTCATATACGTGAAAATGTAATGCTGACCTGTCTTGAGTGTAATCGACGTCGAGGTTCTGGACGTTTACAAAATTGAACGTGGTGGTAATTGCGTATTCTCAGGAATTACTTGTAATTGTTCACGTACAAATCCACGTTGAGGGGCTGTAGAATCTAGTCTGTATATTGGAGGTCTACCAGTGGATCTTACCACGCTAGAAATTTTATGTGTAGTTACGCTCCAGATAGGATCGGTTGCTCTTTTTTACCACCTTCAAGTTCGCCAGGTTCATATAAATATCTAACTGTAACATTTCCTAATACTGGTTGAGAGAAAGATTCACGTCGTATTGGTATATATATTTTTTTGATCGCATTAGAAGGTTTCATGGAAGTTGCACGAGTAATTTCATTATTCAACGCATCTATCACACTCGGTAATCTTGCAACCCATTCACGAGATCGCTCACCCGACTTAAAGTCAGTTGATATTTCCTTTGCATATTGGTGTCCGAATAACCGCTCAGCAAGTGTTCTATTAAATCGTTCAACGATTGCCTGATCACGATGAATTTCAGTATGTCCTCGTCTGATTTTAACGTTACGTTTCTTCATCAACGATGATACTACTCCAAGAAATTCTTTACCGGGATCAACTTGTAATAACCGTGGCCATCGTAGACCACCACGTTGATAAATGCGTTCAAACGCAGATGCAACTTCAGTCGCTGTTTTAGTTGATAATGGTTCTGCTTCTTTATATCTACTCGCAACATCAACGACGGTTAACGCGTATTTGTATGTGTATTGACGTCTGCCAGTTTTAATGGTATCGTGTGGTAAAAACAAAATATCTGCTTGATGAACTTCATTAGGAACACTAACATCAAAATGCGCATACTGAATTCTTTTAGGTGGACTTAGGAAGATTTGCCATATTGCCTGTCGTGCTAACCATGATGCAGCGACATTACGTGAAACTTTTGCTGCTTCGGCGAGTTTACTAATTGCTGCTTTACCTCTCCAGAATCCTCTCGGGGAATAATAAACAGATTCCATTATGATAGTTATATAATTAATTGCCAGCCCAGCCCCTAGCACCAGTTTACTTTTCATAGCAGTTTTTACTAGGAAACTAGCTAATTTTTCTCTGAGGGATTTATTAGGTATAGAATTTAACGCGTGAATCAATTTCACATCTGCGAGATGTCGTTGTTGCAAATCTTTACTTTTATACGCGACATCATGAACGTGACACGCTTGATCGATCTTATTTACTGGATACTCTCCTGGTTTTGGTTGATCTTGATCATCGAGTCTGATATCAAGACGAGTTCCAGGACCACAATAATTATATCCGGGTAAATGTTTCTCACCGGGATATTTAGCCCATGGAGTTCCTGGTAATTTTCCTAATAAAGCGGCTATATCACCCCCACCTGTCTTTGTTGGAATAAGTTTATATTTCTTGGTGCCACATTTCACACACTTGCCTGTAAGTGCACGTCTTTTATTTCTTGTTGTTACTGTCGTTAATTCAGTAGTATCGGTAGGTGCTCTGCATCGAACACAATATAGACTCATATTATTAATTATATGGATATAATCGACTTTTCTGCGACACGAAAACAAGAGCCAGTAAAGCACCATCCAGCGCTTCCGAATTCCATCAGAATGATTATAATAGGTCCGTCCGGAAGTGGAAAGACGCAATTACTGCTCAATCTAATAATGCGATGGTTGAAGTGGGATAAATTGTATTTAGTAGCGCCATCTGTAGATGATCAGCGATGTTACGAAGTACTTAAAGATTTTAATGAAAACGCAAAATCGTTACATGAAGAAAATGTCATAGATTTTATTACTGATATTGATGAAGCACCATCCGTAGATGATCTGGATGGATTCATTAATAATTTAGTAGTGTATGATGATGTTATGCTGGACAAACAATCAAATCCAGCTAGAATATTTTCTCGAGGTAGACATAAAAACACAGACGTGATCTATGTTACCCAGAGATATACACAAATTCCAAAAGTAATCAGAGGCAACTGCAATATTTTGGTTGTATTTAATGGCGTAGATAATCATACGTTGCAAAATATTTATTATACTTAGTGTTCAGGCGACATGGACATGAACAAATTTAAAAATTTCTTTTCAAAAGCTCAAGCTACTCCATTTGGTTTTGTAACGATAAATTTACACGATCCTAGGTCAAGATATCGCAACGGACTTGATATAATTTTTGGATAAAAATCATAGCAGCAGTAGAGCTGAACGACAAAAATTGAGTGACCCGCGAGTAAACGAATCGCATAAAAATCTGAAAAAAAATACGTCAACAAAAAGTAACGGAAATGAGCTAACCCAAACGATTTATTATCCGTTTTTTCAAATTATATGGTAATAATAAAAGTTAGGAGGTTCGGTTTATGTTATTGACCTTTTTTTTCCAGCCCTTGTAGGAACCTTTATTTTTTTTATAAATAAGGTTTCAGCCAAGTGGTCTGTTCAGCTCTACTGCTGCTCCAGTATTTCTCGTGGCTGTGGAGCTACCGTCGGCTGAAGGGTTCTTTTGGTGACATGTACATTATATTTCCGGAACAAATTCTATGTTTGGTGATTTTTAAATCCATGTGGAATAGCACAACGATCTGTCCTGTGGCCATTTTAAATTTCGTGCTAGATACGGCTGTTACCAATTACCGGCATGTGTCTAAAGTGTACGCAAGATTGTTCCCGAATGATTTGCATGCAGCAAAATTGCGCATTTGAATGAATAGGTGTCATTATACCCACATATCGTCCATCAATATCAACACAGCTTTGGGGGGTTGATTTATCGGACTGCACCTGATCTAGTAAACGGTAGCGCATGATGTCATTAGTCTTGTTCATGACACTGGGTATAAGTTTTTTGGTTTTTTTTTACCTTGATATCTCCAAGGCCAAACTTGTCTTTTTTGTTCTAGTTGTCCGGAGGGAGCATCTCATTGGAGACTAATAGTTGTTCAGCGCAGAAGGGATAATCATTGTGTAGATCATGCAAGTTTTGTGGGTAGATCAAGTCGACTTCAACAAAATAGCCAACATCGTCCACATAACCATCAGCACGTTCCTGCATAAACTGTTCATCAGATATCCAGTGAAATTCACCTGTGGAAACTGTTGGCGTTGAGATAAAGGATATATGTGGAAGGTTTGTTGGGATCTTAGTTGTACATGTATTTGTTGTTGGCGATGGCATGCTTTTGATGACGACGGAGATTCCCTCTCTCACCATCTGCTCTGTAAACAATAATATGTCTGGGTCGGTGAAATGCTTGTGTTGTACCTGATATGTTTTATGTAGAACATCCCATGATAAACCGGGTGATACTTGAGGTAAATGGACAGTTTTCAGTCGAGTTTTGGCAGCACGATACAATTTCTGAACTCCTCCAAATCCGCAGGATGGGCTTGATCGTAGTAACTGCTGCCTAACACATTCTTAATTTTTTAATAAGTCACCCACTCTTCACTGATGATACTTTTGATGGCATGGGGTGGTAGTTTCGAAACGGCTTTACGCGTCCGATGTGCCACGGGAGTAGAAGTCGAGGATAGTGGTGGTGGTGGTGGTGGTAATGGGATGGCTTTGGTGTTCCTTTCTATTTTCATTTCTGGTTTCCCTTCTCTCTTTTTCACTTCTGTCGAAGGAGGAGTGGACATCATCATTTTAACCCATGCTTTAAGTTCTTCTCGTTGGGGTGTAAGGAAAAGGGTAAAGAAGGACTCTGCAATCTTATTAGAGATGGGAGCTGCTGACGATTGGTCTTTGTAGTTACAATGAACTATCGGTCTTAGAATTTTTCCCTTGTTATATGCCGACCAATATCAGCGTGTTTGTACGGTAAAGTGAAGTGGTTGTGAAGTCGCACTCGCTTCTGATACACGATTTGATACACTTTTTCCAAAGACCGACTGACGATTTGGTGTGTGGCTAAACGTACAATCTTGTGAGGTTGGTAGGTGGTCACTTTAAAATCTTGATCCTTTCCAGACTGCAAGGCTTCTTTCAGTACCCCAATGATCACCACTTGACTGGTGCGATAACTCAGAGTCAATCCTTTCACTTTACACTCGGTGTGCACTTCTTCTTGTTGGTCCCGGTATTCGTAGCCGTAATTTTTAGGACCGCCACTAGCAAAACTTAGAATCTTGTCGTCGGAGTGCTCGTCCATCCAGGCTCCTAAACGGTCTTCCTCGATGTCAGGGTGAAGTTGACCCAGATGATCGATGTAGATGCAACTCTCCGTGTCAAAGTACAGCACACGATCTCCTAATTGGTGTACAGCTTCGTACAATTTTAAGCGAGTATGGACTGTCACGTAGGCCGCAATGATGACATTTCCAAATTCGTCAGCTTCTACAAAGTACAGTTCTTCTTCATAATTAACCAAGATCAAGTCCTCACGAAGGACGTCCACGTGTTTCATGTGTTTGGTTTTGTCGTGGATCATCTGGAAGAAGCGGGAAGGTTCTGTCAAATACTATGTCTTGGGTAAACACGGTGGATGTGCCATTTTGCCCCGCAAGCAATTTAACATCACTTTGGCAAGCGATCGCCTTCCTTCGTTTTTCTCGATGTGGTCTAAAGGGATGCCTCCCTGCTCCCAGTATTTCTGTTTGAATTTCTTTTGGTCTTCTGGAGTCTAGCACCAGGAAGGATAGCCACTGGCTTCTTGTTTCAGTTCAAAGGCACCCACGTAATCCGAGAAGATGCCCTTCTGAGACTCGTCACCCTTGTGGTATTGCTGTCTCTTGGGAAAGTGGTAAATTTCGTACACTTCTAATAGATGTTATTCCAGGTCCAGAGATTTGAACAATTCCACGCTGACCCATGTTTCCCGCCAGGGCGGGTTCTTTCTGGGTGTGCTGACAAGGTTGTTCTTGCTTGCACATTTCGGCACAAGTATAGCACAACGGAAACATCAGTTTTCGTTGGCACTGGTGAGGATGGTACAAGTCTGTGGGAGGCATGAATTTGCACTTGATCAATCCTTCTTATTGTCGAATGTTTTCCATGTCAATGTGTTCCGTCAGCAATCGCGGGTGCCTTGCGAGAAAGTGACAGTATTTGCACACGTAAGGATACAGTGAACACACGACCAATTATTCGATTTATTTTCCTTTCTCCTTGTCGACATGGTGCAGCAAACAGGTGGCATTCCTCCGTCCTCCAAACAAACTGTCCCGCTGGTTCTGTGGGTCCACCAGCTTGTAGCTTTCCACTATACCTTTAAACTCTGGATCGATTTTCAAACGGTGATCGTACTCGAGTTACCACCACTTGGTATCCTTGCTGTTCTAACTTCAAGCGCAACTGACAAGTGGCCTGGTACAAGTCTTCCATGGTACGTTGTAAAAACTGATTTTTAGTGCTACGTTGAGGGTAACAGATGGGACATCAGCGAAATAAGCAACCGTTGAACTAGTACACGATCTTGGGGTTTTCTAAGTCCCAGCCATCCACCGAATACGTTCCGATGGTGTTTTTGCCTCCTCCGTTTCGGGCGTGTTGGATCCATTTGACTTCCTTGTCGCACAAGTAATGTAGGCAGGGTAGGGCTTTGACTGAGTATTGACGTTTGACAAGGTTCGTCGCTTGAGGGCAGATGACAGCCAGGGTGTTTTCTTCCATGAATCGTTGGAGGTACACTAAGGAACACGCTTTGGCAATCTTGCAGGTTTCTTTCAAAGGATCGATCCCTCCGTGTTCCATGAATATTTCTCGAAACTTTCCACAGCAACGCCGTAAAATGTCCACGTCCGAACGACAATACTTTAACATTTCTTCCTGAAAGTCGAAGTGATCCAAGGCGTGAGTGTGGTACCAAGCGTAGAAACCTCGTTTGCATGTTGTCGGGTTCGTAGTAGTGAGCATCAGGCAAATGGGGTAGAACGGCGTATTGATTGACTTCGGTATTAACAAAGTGCAGAAATAGCCTTTGGCCATTTCTGTCATTCCAAACGTTTTAGGTATTCGGCTGAAAGGCATGGCCAAGTAACTCATCGAATCTTTAAACTGCACTTGTCCCACTTGCATGGAGATGATTTTGGCTCCGTTCAAAGTCACTTTAGGACGTTCGGTACTTTGTTCCGTATAGTATTTCAAAAGAAATTGTCCATCGTATCCCGAGAAATTGTGAGCCATCACAGTGGCATAGAGATGGTAATCTCCGTAACGTTCAATGTCCTCTTGGCTCCACATCTCGTCGATGGGGTCTAAGATCCATAGGGCGAAATCGGTCAGCGTGTTCGGTCCCCGAAAGATTTTTTCACGTCCTCCAGGAACCTTGTTGCGGTGAGGGCAATGACTAAAGATATTCTCCTGGATGCACTTTTCGCACGTTCGATGAGCCACGGAAAAAAAATTAGGAATGTGAATGCCGGTCTCATGCATGCATTCGAAATCGAAAAAGATGAAATTCCCTTTCGTCTTGTCATCTTCTTCCTCGTCATGTTTGGAATGGTATTTTTGAATGTAGCATTCGTGTTCCAAGTCCACGATTTGGCGACAATTGTGACATCGTTTGTTTCCTGAACATACGTGTGCTTTGGCACTATTGGTACGTTTGCCTTGTCCACAAGTAAGGTACTATTTCAAGAGTTAACAAGCACTTTTCCGCTGTGAATCTTGCGTCTTCAAAAGTTCTTAGTAACAGGTAGAGCTGACAAAAGTGCGCTGACAAGCTAAGCAATGCACCCGTTATTGTCCTTCGTCAAGACAGGGTTGAGAGGCTAAACATCCCTAACATTTCGATCCACAATTCTTGTGTAGCACACGATTGATATGACCAGAGTCACATTTCTCAGCAATAACTGTATACCAGGAATGGAGCGATTCTGGTAATGGCATCGAAATGTTCAACTTGATGATAGACGTGAATGTATTTTCCGTTTTTGAAATATTTGCCTCAAAACAACAGAGGTCCACGCACTTCCTGAGGGTGCACTTTCAAGGTGTAGCGTGGAGCTAAGACGTATTGCATTTTTGCAGTTCATAAATGCCACAGGGTGTTTCTTTGTAAATCAGCGCTTGTTGTAACAGGAGTTCTGTTTCTCTTTGTTGTTTGACTCGGTTCGATTTGGGAATGTTCTCCCAGGGTCTATTTCATTATGCCTTGTCGTTCTTTTCAGCATACGTTCGTCCCACCACGATGGTACGGGCTAAACACATCTTGTCTTGGGGGTTGTTAATTCGGACGAGACTCTTTGTGGTGCTGCGAAGGTCGTCCACCAATAACACCTTTCTGCATTCCATCCCTTTGTAAATAGTCATGAATAGTGTCGCTTTTCCATCGTTGATGTTGTCGTTAGACTGCTGCATGTGTTGAATCTTGTGGATGATTTTGGAAGGTGTTAATTCTGATGGGCTGCTAAACTCGATCCAAACGGGTGACTTCACTGTCATGATAAATGGAAAGTCTCAAGCGATCGTCTTTGGCTTCACATTGCTGTTTCATTTGTGGTTAACAAAGAATCCCACACATCAGTGATAAACTCGTCTGCATTCTCCAGCGGTACGTCGGACTTGAAATCTTTAAACTTCACCGTGTGCATGTAGGCCGTGGTTCAAAATTTGCTAAAAGAGCGTTTATCCGTCTCTCGAATGTGGTAGTAATTTTCAGGGTTTAGTGGTGGTGGACTTTGGCTTGGTGTAGGCTCTCTGGGTCTGCATTCTGGCTCACTCATGTCCTCTTCAAAATCGCTAGCAAGGAGTTGAGCCAAGACTTCAGCTACTGTGCGAGGCGATGAATCATGTTTCTGTCTCTTACTTTCTTCTCCTTTCTCCACGAAATGATGCGATCGTTTCTTCTTAAGACAACATTTGAAACGGCATGGTCCCCTATATATTAATGTCAGACCAGTATCTTGCCTATATAAACGGTCAGTATCTTCCCTCCAAATATTCATTTCACTCTCAATCAGACCAGAAACAAAGAAGAGCCGACACAGATGGAACTTCAGATCAGAGCTTTGAGATCTCTCGCCGATTCCAGTCGAGAAATTTGAATGATGTTTCCTCTGAGCAGCGTTTTTGGAATATGTCGTGATATCCGCACGGGATTCAGAGGGGTTAAACATGTACTGATATTAGAAATAGATTCTCCCACGCTATACATGAACAGAACGGGTGAAGATGGAGTTTGGTCGGTTCACTATGACATGGCTTTGGTTGTCGAAGTCTAAAATAACAGCTTCTGCTGCTCACATGTTCGAATTAGAAGTTATCTTGGCTTGATTTACCAAAAATCTTTCTCGTTGAGTAAAACCAAATTTACATGCAGCAAATCGCTCAAGCACTGGTGACCACCTCGTGGAGAGTGTGGCCATGAATTCAGGTAGCGAACTTCCCATATATGTGTTTGTGACCTTTCATTTAGCGGCACGGCGTGAAAATCAAACTGGAAACAGACACACATTCGATCATTTAAGTTTATCTCGTATTCATGTTCTTATCAATTCCAGACAATATTCAGCACGAGAACTGGAGTATAATTTTGCTGCAGGCACGAGAAATTATTCACGCGCGTACCTGATGCTCATGGGGGCCATGCAAAAATACCAAGATGCAGATACTGCCACGCACGTGTCGCTTGATGAATTCGCCACATTGTATCCCATTTTTCAGTTCGAAGTGTCTAAAACATTCAAAACGTCTCAAAGATTCCCCAGACGATTTTGAGATAATGGTGGACTCTTTCTAATCCTGGTGCCGATGATGTCTGTTATGCGTTAGGAATATCAGATCGATTTTATGACCTTGGATCTGCTTAATGGTAAAATGAACGTCATTGTGCAGACAACGATCAATTGTGTAAAAAAGTTTATATATCAAATGCTTCAAGCAAGGCAGTCAGCGACAACGTCGCCAGAGCAAAACGCTAGCTGCTAAAAAGACTGGACGAAAAAAAATCTCATGGGGTTCTATTGCCAGCGCTATTCGTCAAAACAATGGCACCAAAATTATTAAGCTCAGTATTGCTTCCAATGGGTCTTGCTGAAGCTTCTGAAGCTGTCACTGAGCAACACAAAAAGCGGTCATGGGAAACAGTGTTTCTCGAAACGGAATGAGTAAAAAACGTGCTATCATCACCTCAGCTGCTGGCTATGGTAACAGGAGACATACAAAAATAATATTATCTGATGTAATATACAGTAAAGCAATGTCGTACGTACCAGTAAAATTAACGCTGTGACCGCAGCAGATACAAATATTGTTACGGCAGCTCAGCATAAGAGACCGATATTTATTAAACTTGGCTCGGCACCATTAACATGACCTGATGAGCTTATGCTGACTCACAGACAGGCCACCTCTGTGATGAAACATGCCGTTGGTCACAAAGGACTTGTTCTCAAATTGTCTGCGTCACAACTTTCAAAACAAGGAGGATTTATCTCACCACTGTTAGCTGGTATTACTGGAACTCTTCTTCCAGAATTACTCGATATTGGAAGGGGACTTCAGCTTCCTGGAACTACACGTGGGAGAGGTATCTCCCGCATGGGCAAAGTAGCTGCATACTTAATGGAAAAAAAGAAATTAGCGACTGAAGCGTTATCACAATTGAGAGAGAGAGAGAGAGAGAGAGAGAGAGAGAGAGAGAGAGAGAGAGAGAGAGAGAGAGTCATTACCAAGAGTTGGGAATTTCAGAGATGTGTTTTCAAATGATCAGATGCCATAGGCAGATCAAATCTGCCACGACGAGAGCTGCGTGATTAATCTTCAAAATTATTACTAGGGATCCGGAACTTATTGGGTGGCTATGTATAGCGATCCACACCAGTGCGACGTGGAGTACTTTGATACCTTTGGTTTATCTCCTATGAAGTAATACGCTACTTAAAATCCGCTGAGCAGCGTGGTGCTGTGTATAATTCCTTGCAGTTTCAGGATGTCAATGGCAGAACCTACGGATGGTACTTTTATTTAGATATCAGCTGAGATACAGCCGAACATCAGCTGAGATACAGCCGAACATCAGCTGTCTTAGCAATGTTAGCGCTGTTACAGCTGTATCGTCGTTTTGTGGATAGGTAAAATATAATACAACAACAATCCAATCATGGACTTGTGGTGTTTCAAATGTAAAAGGATAGTAAAAACTCCACAGAGGTGGTCACTAAAAATAATTGCCTAATGGTCAAGTCGTTCTGCGATGTGGCGCCAAAAAATCGTGGCTTGTGACGGGTCAGGCAGCATTTCCGCTTCCTGTGTCGCAGTTGCCGGTTACTTAATGTACCTTTTCTGTTAAAAAAAAATGCATCACTCTCATTGCATACACTGCGATCTGAGCACGAGCTGCGAAAACATTCGGATAGAACGAAATCTGTGCGGGAGATTGCAAATAATTTGGTGAGCGTCAGATCATAGGTTGTGCTGTTGATATTCATAAACTTATTGGTGAACTTCCATGACCACGCGGAGGGTTGACATTACCGAGAAACAGATATACCATACCATGGTATCCGCTAAAAAAACAACTCAATGAAAACGATCAGCCTCTACCTGGACAGGAGTCTTATAAAGAAGTGGATGTCATTGCCATACTGCTTGGTATATGTTACAGAAATCATCCAGACGATAAGGCAGGTTGAGATAACATCATGCTGAGGGACGTCTCCAGCAGAAGCTTCATCAGTAACCTCACAAGGTGACCATGACCGAAAACAGGAGGTCACAGACACCTTATTTTTTAGACATAGATTTAAGGGAGGTGACCACGTTAGAATCAGTAGACATATAAAGCAAATCCAAGATAGGATACACACCCAAATGGACCGAGGAAGTCTTTGTGGTGGATACAGCCAAGACAATAATGCCGGTCACGTACACGCTTAAAGATGCATCAGAAGAACCCATGGAAGGTTCTTTTTACGAGCAAGAATTATAGAAGACTAACCAAGACGTGTTCAGGATCGAAACGTCCTTTCAACCAAAGGTATAAAGCTCTCTCGTCAAATGGTTGGGTTATCCTGACACCTTTAACTTGTGGATTCCAACGGTGGCATTGACATCTCTGAGAGACTGAGCGCATGAGGCGATAATGCCTCCGATATAATTTTATCGTAAGCTGCTGACACCTTTTACCAAAGACTGGTTGACACTTCGCTGCTTGCTCTGGAAGTCCCACCACCTCAAAAAGACGCTTAAACACAAATTTGATAAATTTCTGAAGACCTGGACGCGAAGCTCTCGTCACCAGATTAAGCAACTGACAAGGCTGATCTCGTTGTGATGTTCATAGATTAAATTGCTATAACTA
>JAECUM010060781.1:0-21215 GCA_016617855.1 Megalonaias nervosa
TAAAACAATATCATTTCTACTGTATTAAGTCAAATTATTTTCTATATTCAATAAAACAATATCATTTCTACTGTATTAAGTCAAATTATTTTCTATATTCAATAAAACAATATCATTTCTACTGTATTAAGTCAAATTATTTTCTATATTCAATAAAACAATATCATTTCTACTGTATTAAGTCAAATTATTTTCTATATTCAATAAAACAATATCATTTCTACTGTATTAAGTCAAATTATTTTCTATATTCAAATGAAACATTTTAGGCTACGTTGTCAGGTCGGTTATTATAGCCATTGGTCACAAAGTCTGTCAAACAATATTTTACCTTACTACATTTTCCTTGTCTGTCCATCCGCTTGTCCGACTGAATGAATGTACATGTATGTCCATCGGTCTGTTTGTTTGTCTGTCAGTCTTTAATCTCTTACTATTTCTCAGTATTTTCTTTTTTAAATGATGTGAAATACAAATAATTCTACTTTTGCAAATAGTACCCTTTGGAGTGACACAACACAATTCTTCTATCTCAATAACAGGGCATATGTCATATGATACATACACCAGAACAGACACCCATGGATCTGATCGTATTTTATTTCTTCTCTTGCAGAATCAAACAAGAGGTACACTATATGTAACCATGTTGCGGAAATGTTTCACTATAACGTTTTGCTCTGACGCGGTAAACATTTCATGATTATGGCCCGAAATAAACAGAGGAATGTCATATACAAATCGGATGGAAGGGTTGTTCTGCACCACATTATGAGTTGTATTATGTGAACAAATTACATTAAAATGTATGAATATTTTCTCATGGATTTGTTATAAAACTCAGAGTTTTATTTAACTATTACATATCTCACCTCTACTGTTACGACTCTATGATCTTAAATTAAATAACAGAAAATAGTGAAAACTAACAAATTGTGTAAAATTCAACAAATAATTTATTTTCAAAGAATACAAAGTCAAATTTAAAAACAACTTACAGTATTGTGAAAAAAATCTAAAATAGTCCTAAAAGTTTTAACAAAAGTCCAAAAGTAAAGAGTTCCGAATGAATTCCAGTGGTGCTCGAAATAAATTTAAATCTTGGATGTGCCAACGGTTTTAAATCTGCTGATGTACTAATAATTTTGATGTATCACAATCATATAATAAAAAATTACCTTAAATGAATTCACAATAACTCCAGAAAGTGATTTAGTCCTAAAGTATCAATGACCACAATGTAATTCCAATGAATCATTTAAATATATAAATCCTCTCAAATTACAACAGCATACAACTAAAATATTGATTCCACAACATATGTTAAGATAGGAATTAATTTGCCTTCCCAGCTGAGTGGCAATACCATTGTCTAAAAATACTCAGTCATCTTAATGGAACTTTCCATCAAATTCTTAAACACAGGTCGAGTCTGTTTACTTGATTGTTAACAAACCACCGATAGAGATCATTAGACCATGTTTTCTTCCAAGCGCAAAACCAATGGCCTGAACATGTTTATCTAAAAGTGATAATTATTTAAAAGTATAATCTTCAGTCATAGACAAACATTAGCTATGTAATATGTTGTTTACAAAAATAAATTACATTACTTACGTAGGCCCAAACTCCTACCCTCAGTTATGGACGGATGCTAATCACAAAATACAAATTAAATGTGCATAACACTACCTGAATTAGTCTTAAGTAGTTATTGTAAACATTATTGTGCAGAAAATCAATTCAGAGAAAAGTGATCTTGCCCCGTTTAAAACTAGAGACCATTTTGCAACCTTTTATCTTTTATCTGAACTTGTTATCATTTTAAAATTTGATTTTTCCCCCACTTTTTATTAGCACCATACTGCCAGTATTGTGCTGACATTCTGTCAAGCTACCTGCCTACCTACCCACCCACCCAACTACCCACCAGCTCTGACAGGGCATAAAACACATGACAGATATCATTTATATTATGAGTTTATCATAAACTTTAGTTTGGACAATAAATGAATAACAATTGACTTCATTTTAAATCTGCAAATAAGCATGGAGACTAACACTGGAACATGGCCTCCACTTTTCAATTGCTCATCGTAGTTCTATGTTTTCAGTGTGGTTTTTGCCACATTATCAGCATAATGTAATATGACTCAATTCAATTCAGTTTCATATTCCGACAAGCTCTTCAACGAGCATTTATAAATAATTTATAACAAAATCTATGCAACTATGTCAGAAGACAATTTACCTATAAAGTATTTCATCATCCCTACTGTAAGAAACATGCCATATTGTTATTGTACAAAAACCAGGGGATGATATAGTGGCTCGGTGGCTGAGTCAAGATTGATTTCATATCAAATGAGGAAATCGAATCATCTCAAGGAATATAGAAAATCTAATTAGTCCTATTAGTTTTCATAACAATATCAAAGAGGGTCATGAAAAGTTTTCGAAACAGTAGCTGACCATAGATCCAACATGTTATCAAGTAAGTGTTACCATGTTTAAATATCATCCGAATGACCAGGTTCTGAAGTATGGAGGTGAGGTTTTTTTCGTGTTAAATCCTCCTTGTTGCATGTCATCCTTGGATCCACGTACCAGTGTTAACAAATAACGAAATTTCCACATTAATTGCCACGTGTTATTAGGAAAACTTAGTACTATTAAAAAATTAACCAGTCAGGGTAAACTTTAACTATAATAGAGTCATTGGAACCTTCATTTTATATCCATTGAAAAAATCCATATCTATCCATAACATAGATATGAACATACAAAACACATATACAGATTATCATCATATTTTATATTTGGTGTCTCTGTCTTGAATATGCAATGTCACTAGACCAGTGCTGAAAATGTTTTCAGTTGAATTCGTTTACTTTAGAGTCTTAGCAAAATTAACTTCAGAAGGCAAACAGTAATAATGCAGGGCTTGTGCTAATGCACAATTCAGTATAGGTGGGTGGGGGATGGTACTCTGATTGTGAAGAAACGGCTACAATTTATAGTAATAGTGATGTCCCATGTTTTCAATTAAGTATCATGCAACATTTAATATGTACTGTATAAAAAAATAACTTATAATTAAAAAAATCCATACCATTTGATGCGGTGTACAGCAATGTGGAGTCTGTATGTAGTGAAAATGAAATGCCACTGACACTTATGAGTAATCCATTTAGTGGCAAAGAGAAGTGAATTTTGTATACAACTTGGAGAAAAGTAAACATGAGCTGTTTCTCTCCAAATACTGTCTGCAAATAAAAAATAGATTCTAGTCAGTCCTGAGCAACCTTGACAGTAGTTTCTATAAAACGGTAGGAAGGTCGTAAGCAGCATTTTATGATGACGACAATAACACAGTTCTCCGTGTATTTTGGTAATAATAATAATAACAATGATAATAAAACAAGTTTTAGTTCCAAAAATTATGATGATTTCCAAACTGAACAGTCGGAATACTTGTTACATTCTCTGCTCACGTCTTTCTGTATATGTTGCACATATATCGATCTATCTATTCTACCACAATTGGTAATTCAGTTTTCTATATTTTATTAATTAATGAATGTTGAGTTTAAATATCTAACCACTAGAAAATTTGAGACTTTGGTACAATATTTCTCCTTTACCTTGACCAGCAGCAACATTAAGCCGCCTCTTGGTGTCCTGGTTTCTAAAGCACTCCATGTCTTTGCAAATAACTACACATTACAATAATAAAAACGAATTCATCACAGTTATTCAAATGTCACATACAAAACGACATAAATAATTTGTTACCACAAATGCAGAAAATGTCACCAAATTACCATTAATATGTGTGTAACTAACTGTACAAATAAATATCAAATCTTTCCATGTACGTAGCATATTCGAGGCACCGTAAAATCCAATGTAGAAAAGCATATGGATGTATACATGTTTACATGTCATAGTCAGCACCACATAGCATGTTGCGCTATACTTAGTTTAACATTCACAATTAGTGACAATCGTAACATTCAAGAGAACTGAACCGAAGTAACTTCTTCTAATGTATGCAGCTGTTTATATATCTTACCTGATAAGTCTGCAAGTTTGTTAAGATTTGTCATTTTCTTAATTTGAATGGCATCCTTGCATTGCGGGATGTGCCTTCTCACACACTAACGGAACGCATACGACAAGTACAATAGTTCTCGTACTTACAAGCAAATTTAATATATATTCCATTTATGCATAAGGTCTATTTAGGATAAGTAGCTAATGGCAAGTACTTTTCCTTATCTTTAGAAGGGTATTAAGAACAAAGGACCGATGATATCCGAAGATACACACTTTGTCGGATTGCCGTTTAGAGAACGACATGCAGTGGAAAAGAAACAAAATAGAAACAAGCAAAGGTCATTTTATAGTATTATTTCAGGAATGTTTCAGAATGTCCTTCCCTGTTGTCAGTACCGAATACAACTGTGCTTTCAATATGGAAGTTTGATAGCCATCGGGATTCAGGGATGCACGTAATATGTCAGTCAGTCAAGGGGCCGGGTTGACTGGAAGAAGTCAAGATAAAATTGCCATTGGTACCTCGGCAAAAGAGATTGTCCCTGAATATTTAACTGACAGTTTGATAAGTTAATAATTTTAAAACTTTTCACTTGGCTCTACCACCACCCCACCCCACCCTGCTGAGCTTTTTCGCATGAGCAATAGTCCTTAAAATGGTGGCATGCTGGCAAAGTATAGTACAGATTAAAGGATGTACTGATTGTTTCTATGTACATTTTTCATGCTCATGCTACCAATTAGAATAAATTCTACAAGTTCTCTTAATGCTAAATTAAAATATACTATTTATATACTTTAATAAGGGCTGCCATGGACATGTGTGGACTCCAATATGGGCAAGTGCTGGTGGATGTTGGTTTGAAAGGAGATTGTTCTTTATAACAAGGACAAATTAGTTCAAATTTCTTATTAATGTCTCTTTATTCTATGCTTCGTCAGATGAGATGCAACTGCAAAGAGATCACAGGGGAGCCAACTACATTATGACTGAAGACAGACGAATAAGAAAACGACCGCTCTCTAATATACAACCGACTCTTCCGCATGTTATAACGGCATCGAAGCTTCAGCATATAATAAATTAGATGAATTACATTATATATTGATTCGAATGGTGTTGAAATAATTCCTGTGCGAAACGAATTAGGTACTCTTAGTTAATTTTAAGACACTGACATGAAAGTTTACCAAGCTACCGATGCCGATATCATTGGCTATGCTGTGCGGAATGAACTATAGTTAATGTGGACCAATTGCTCGATGGATCACGCTATACATGTCTTGGAATGAGCTCGTCATCGCTACATCAATTATTCTATGGGTATTCTACGACTTTACCTTTTCTCAATCATCTCGGCTGTGACGACGTATTTAGCTGCACCTGGGATATCATCTCTGCCGGGAATGAACAGTTTCAAATTGTGCTTGTCTTCCAGTTCTCGTATCATTTTCCTCACAAACTCCAAGTCCTTAGGTTCCTCGTTATAACTGACGAAAGCGTCGAATTCAGTCTTCGTACCAAAACGAACTGAAAATAAATTTCACAGCAGATTAACAGATTTGCACTGTGATGCATATATTCTCGTTACTAAGTCGTCGTAGTGATTACTGTCATTATGCATTCGACAGAAATGCCATTGCCATTTTGCATTAGACAGAACTGCCATTGTGATTATGCATCAGACAAAAATGTCATTGTCATTATGCATTTGACAGAAATGACAATGCCATTATGCATTCGACAGGAATGATATTGATATTATGGATTCGACAGAAATGATATTGTCATTACACATTAGACAAAATGACTTTGTCATTATACATTCGACTGAAATGATATTGTCATTATGTTTTACACAGAAATGCCGTTGCCATTATGCATTATACAGAAATGCCATTGTCATTATATCTTCGTCAGCAATGCCATTGTCATTATGCATTTGACAGAAATAGCGTTGTCATGCCTTCGACATTGTTATTACGGATCAGACAGAAATAGTATTGTCATTATGCATTAGACAAAAGTGACATTGTTATTTTGCATTGGGCAGAAATAATCTTGTCATTATCTATTAGACAAAAATGCCACTGTCATTATTTATTAGACAGAAATGCCACTTTCATTATGCATCAGACAGAAATACCAATATCATTATCAGTTAGAAATGCCACTGTCATTATGTATTAGACAAAAATGCCACTGTCATTATGTATCAGACACAAATGCCAATGTCATTATGCATCTGACAGAAATGCCGTTGTCATCATGCATTAGACAGAAATATCACTGTCATTACGCATCAGTCAGAAATGCCGTTGTCATTATGCATTAGACAGAAATGCTATCGTTATTATTCATTTGACAAAAATTCCAGTGTCATTATGGATTAGACAGAAATGATATTGTCATTATGCATTATACAAAAAATGACCTTGTCCTTACTTGCTGGACAGAAATGATATCGTCCTTATGTGTTAGAAATGCCATTGGCATTTTGCATTAGGCAGAAATGATATTGTCATTATGCATTCGACAGAAATGATATTGCCATTATATTTAAAACAGACATGTGATTGTCATTGTTTTAGACAGGAGTGTCATTGTCATTATACATTCGTCAGCAATGCCATTGTCATTATGCATCAGACAGAAACGCTATTATCATTATTCATTTGACAGAAACGGCATTGTCATTATGCCTTCGACATTGTTATTATGCATTAGACAAAAATGACATTGTTATTATGCACTGGACAGAAATAATATTGTCATTATGCATTATACAGAAATGCTGTTGTCATTATGCATCAGACAGAAATGCAACTGTCATTATGCATCAGACAGAGATGCCATTGTCATTATGCATTAGACAGAAATGCCACTGTCATAATGCATTCGACAGCAATTGCATTGTTATTATTCATTTGGCATTAATGACATTGTCATTACGCATTAGACAGGAATTTAATTGTCATTATAAATTACACATAACTACCATTATCATTTTGTATTAGATAGAAATAAGACTGCCATGCATTCGAGAGAAATGACATTGTCATTATGCATTCGACAGATATGCCATTCTCATTATGCTTTAGACAAAAATCTCGTTGTCGTTAGGCGTCGCGTTAAACAAACGTGTCATTGTCATTATGCACTAGAGAGACTGCCACTGTAATTGTGCATTCGACAGCAATGCCAATGTTATTATTCATTGGACAGAAATGGGATAAGAATTATACATTAGATAGAAATGCCATTGTCATTATGCATTACACACAACTACCATCATCATTAATTATGTATTAGACATAAATAATATTGTCATGTATTAGAGAGAAATAACATTGTCGTTACATATTTGACAGGAATGACATTATCATTATGCATTAGAAATGACATTGTCATGATGGATTAGACAGAATGTACATTGTCATTATGCATTAGACAGAAATGACATTAACATTATACATTAGACAGAAAGTACATTGTCATGACGCATTAGACAGAAATGACATTAACATTATGCATTAGACAGAAAGTAAGTTGTCATTATGCTTTAGACAGAAAAAACATTGTCATTATGCATTAGACAGAAATGACATTATCATTATGAATTAGACAGAAATTACATTGATGCATTCGATAGAAATGCCATTGTGATTCTGTATTAGACAGAAATGCTATTGTCATTATGCATTACACAAAACTACCATTATCAGTATGTATTAGACAGAAATAAGATTGTCATGCATTACAGGGAAATGACTGTCATTAAGCACTAGACAGAAATGCCATTTACATTAGGAGTTCGACAGAAATGTCATTTTCATTATTCATTCGACAGAAATGACATTGTTATTATTCATTAGAGTGAAATGACATAGTGAAAAGAGATTATACAGAAATGACATTGTCATTACGCATTAGACAGAAATGTCATTCTCATTATGCATTAGACGGAAATGCCATTGTCGTTATTCATTCAAGAGAAACGATATTGTCATTATTCATTCGACAGAAATGCGATTGACATTATACATTCGACAAAATTGCAATTCTCATTTTGCAAGAGACAGAACTGTCATTGTCATTATGCATTAGACTGGACTGTCATTGTCATTATGCATTAGATAGAAATGACAATTGTCTTAGGCATTCGACAGAAATGACTTTATCATTATGCATTAATGAGAAATTGCATTGTCATAACGCACTCAACAGAAATGACATTGTGATTATGTGTGTGTGATTTGGATTTTTTACGTAGCTATAACAATTTTTCAGCCATATCGCTACGATGTCTTCAGTGTGTCAGTTTATAGTGATGTCTAGCACTGGGGCATCTTGCCGCAGACATGTATCATCATGTCCAACCCAGTCACATTATCCTGACACCAGACCGGCCAGTCCTAACTCTAACCTCTTAATGCTGAGCGCCTAGCGAGGCAGCTGTTAATACCATTTTTATAAGTCTTTAGTATGACTCGACCGGTGTTCGAACCCGCGAACTCCCGCATCCGAGGCGGACGCTTTAACCACTAGGCCACCGGAGGGGGCGTTGTGATTATGAGTTTGTGATGAGGAGGTCAAATTCTGCGCATTTGCTGTGTAAGAGCAGGCCTTTGTTGTTCATCTTGCCAACACTGTGCTTGCCAAGCACACCTTTCCATCGACCATAGTCGCAGCCAGAACGGGCGTTGAAGTCCCCCAGTAGTATGATCTTGTCGTCAGCTGGTACTGAGCACAGTACAGAGCTAAGGTCCGCACAGAACTGCTCGATGGTTTCCGCTGGGCTCGTGAGGGTAGGGGCGTAGGCGCTGATGATTGTTGTGTGGAGTTTGTGGCTGACAGGTAGCCGCAATTTCATTAGCCTCTCATTGATACCAATAGACAGGTCCGGAAGCTGCTTCAGTAGACTTAATTTGATAGCCAGGCCGACTCCGTGGATCCTGTCTTCGTTTTGGGCTTTTCTTTTCCAGAAGAAGGCGTAGCCGTTTGCTAGCTCAGTCAGAGAACCCTCCTCTGCGAACCTGGTTTCACTCAAGGCTGCAATGTCGATATTGTAGCGTGAAAGTTCCTTGGCAACTAGGACTGTTCTCCCGTAAGGTCTTGCTGCGTTCTCTTTGTCCATGAGAGTACGGATGTTCCATGTTCCAATAAGTTTCTTTCTTTGATAGTTTCGACCGCAGATATGGATGTTCTTGCCAGCCGTAGCAAGCTGGCCAGATTATGGAGTGCAGGCTATTTTTTAGGCCACCTTTTCTAGACCCCTCCCTATACAGGGTGAGCAGCGTTGTCCTGAAAAGTTCTGCTCTGTCACCCTGGATGCCGCCGAAATGTTCCGCTGCCCTGGGTACAGAGCAGAACGACCACTTGTCCAAGGGCCGCCTACGTGCAGGTCTCTGACTACAACTCCCAGTGATCATCTCCACCTGTTGCTTCGCCAGTCGCCCATCGCCGTAGGACTTTGGTAGGTGCAGGTAGGGAATGATGAGTGTGATTATGGGGATGAATGATAAGTGCACAACATAACCTGTGCGTGAAGGAGATTTAAGTGAAACAGCCTTTACGCAGAAACAGTCTCACTCTCTCGGCATTGGTAGTTGGGATCCAGTGGTACGAAGATTCGTCACGGCTGGGGACTACTTCGGCTGCATTGGATGGCCATAACGTCTTCAGTGCCTTGTCATGCCCTGCGCTCTCCACAAAGCGTTTGCAGATTCGCCTTCGTGGCCGTTGGATCGCTCAGTTGATCTCTTCCGTCCAGTCTGCCGAAGCTGGCTTTTGCATGCAAGGATAGTCAAGCTTCCAGCTCACCGAGGGTTTGAGACCCGTCGGCTACCCTCAACCTGGTTTAGCCGGCCAGTCGAAGCCGTTACCCGTGGTGTGGCCGCTGTGCATACTACAACTTCTTGGAGCCACAGGTGAGAACTGAGCGCCTGGTGGGGACCAAAGGTGGACGAGTTACTCCCGAAAGAGCACGACATGTCCCCCCAACAGAGATACTACCCCTTCACAGAGCACCCCGAACACCACAAATACAAGAACACCTGGATACACCCCAGATCTCGCCAATTGCACTTAATCGACTATGTAATAGTCCGCCAGCGCGATGCCCAGGGTGTCCTCATCACCAAGGCCATGCGAGGAGCGGAATGCTGGACAGACCACAGACTTGTCCGAACTACCCTAAAGCTGCGCATTGCCCCACATCACCCAAGGCGTCCTAAGCTTGTGCGAACAGCCTTCAACATTGTCAAACTCCAGTAGGCTTCGACTCAGCTAGATGTCCAGAAGAGCCTAGATGACAAGCTGTCTACCAACGGACCTATACGTGGAAATGCCTCCGAGAAATGGAACAAGCTCAGGGACATGATAAGAGAGACAGCTATGGCGACACTGGACCCCAAGAAGCGAACCCATAAAGACTGGTTCGACGAGAACAACGGTGCCATTGAAGATCTGCTTGCCAGAAAGAATTCATGGACTGACAGAGAATGATCCAAATTCCATCCCCCAAAAAGACCGCTTCAAATCCTATCAAGCTGAGGCTCAGAGAGAACTCCGCAAGATGCATGACCAGTGGTGGGAAAGGAAAGCTGATGAAATGCAACGTTATGCCGACACTAACAACTCCAAAGAGTTCTACAGCGCCATCAAGTCAATCTTCGGCCCCTCAAGGTCTGGCCCTGCCCCCGTGCTTGCTGCAGAAGGCAGTACACTAATAAAGGACAAGGCTAGCATTAAGGACAGATGGAAAGAACACTTTAGCCAGCTCCTAAACTTGCCCTCATCGGTCAGCCAATCTGCTCTTGACCAATACTTCAACAGCCAACGCACGACAAACTGGATGTTCCGCCAACGATAGAGGAGTTGAGGACGGCCATTAAACAAATGAACTGTGGCAGGGCACCTGGAAAGGATGGCATCCCAGAGGAGGTGTACAAGGCTGTCAGTGAACAGACTCTGGAGGCATTCCACGATGTGCTAATCAGCATCTGGACGGATGAGGAGATGCCAGATGACCTCCGCGACGCATCAATTGCAACCCTCAAGAAGAATAAAGGCAAACGTGCGGACTGCAGTAACTACAGAGGCATCTCCTTGCTCTCCATAGTTAGCAAAATACTTGCATCATTCTCAACAGGCTTATTGCGGAAGTGTCAGAAGATAGCCTCCCCGAGTCTCAGTGTGGTTTCGCCCAGACCGTAGCACCGTTGACATGATCTTCGCAGTGAGACAAGTCCAAGAGATGTGCCTCAAGCAGAACATGAATCTGAATGCCGCCTTTGTGGACCTGATGAAGGCATTCGACACAGTCAACAGAGATGAACTGTGGGTAATACTCAAGAAGTTTGGTTGTCCTCAGAAGTTTACCAACCTCATCCGGCTCTTCCATGATGACATGACTGGAGAGATTCTCTCAGACGGTGAACCATCTGAGAAATTACCCATATCGAACGGTGTCAAACAGGGCTGTGTACTCGCTCTTGTACTCTTCAACCTCTTCCTCACGGAGGTACTGCTCCATGCCATCCGTGATCTTGACCTTGGTATCTACATTAGATATCGCCTGGATGGATCAGTGTTTGACCTCCTTCGCCTAGCTGCAAAATCCAAGACGCTAGAAAGACACATCACTGAAGCACTCTTTGCAGATGACTGTACCCTCATTGCCCATGAAGAGACTCATCTACAGGCAATTGTGGACAGGTTCTCTGAAGCCTCCAATCTGTTTGGACTCACAATTAGCCTAGGAAAGACAGAAGTCCTCTTCCAGCCCGCCCCAAACACTGTCCCTTCACAACCCTGCATCACCATTGGCGATACGCAGCTGAAGACTGTGGACAGTTTCAAATACCTAGGCAGCACAATATCCAGTGATGGCTCCCTGAACAAAGAGATCACTGCGAGGATCCAAAAAAACAGCCAAGCACTAGGACGACTCCGAACCAAGGTCTTGCAGCACAAGAACATACGCCTGTCAACAAAGATGAAGGTGTACAATGCAGTTGTCCTCACGTCTCTCTTGTATGGCTGTGAAACGTGGACTGTCTACCGAAGGCACATCAGTCAGTTGGAACAATTCCACCAGCGCTCCCTGAGATCCATCATGCGGTTCAAGTGGCAGGACCGAATCCCCAACCAGGAAGTCCTTGATAGAGCCAACACAACAAGCATCGAAGCCAAACTAATCCAGGCCCAGCTTCGTTGGACTGGCCATGTCATCCGCATGGATCAAAACAGAATCCCAAAGCAGCTGTTCTTTGGCGAGCTAGCCGAAGGCAACCGAAACCAAGGCCGCCCTCGCAAGAGGTACAAAGACAACCTCAAGACGCACATTAAATGGGCAGACCTTCAACCCCACCAGCTCGAGCTCGCTGCCTCAGACAGAAGTCACTGGCGAGTCCAGACCAGAAACGCCAGTTCTATCTTCGAGGCTGACAGCCGCCAGCGTCTTGCTGAAGTTCGTGAGAGACGTCACAGAGCTGCGTCCCAACCACCCCCAACCACCGGTGTACCATGCCCCACCTGCAATCGCCTGTCTGCATCGGAAGTTTGACTCTGGAGCCATATGCGCGTCCGTCGTCGATCAGACCGCACAACATGTTTTCCTCGGACCCCGAGAGACTACCAAGATAGAAGATTAGCCAGAAACGCCATTGTGGATATGCATTTGACAGAAATGACATCGTTATTATGGATTATACTGAAATGACATTGTCATTATGCATTCGACGGGAACAACATTGTCATTATGCATGAGATAGAAATGCCATTGTCATTTTGCATTAGAAAGAAATGACATTGTCATTGTGCAATAGACAGAATCGCCATTGTTATTATGCATTAGACATAAATTATACTGTCATTATGTATTAGATAAAAGTGTTATTGTCACTGTGCATTAGACAAAAGTGTCACTGTCATTATGCATTAGACAAAAGTGTCATTGTCATTATGTACTAGACAGAATTTCATTGTCATTATGTATTAGACAGGAATGACATTGTCATTATTCATTCGACAGAAATACTATTGGCATTATGCATTAGACAGAAATATCATTGTCGTTATGTATTGGACAGAAATGCCACTGTCATTATTCATTCGACAGAAATGTTATTGTCACTATGCATTCGACAGAAATGACATTCTCATTATGTATTAGACATAAGTTAAAAAATCATTATGCATTAGACAGCTCCGGTGGCCTAGTGGTTGGAACGTCATCTTCAGATGCGGGAGGTCGCAGGTTCGAACTCCGCCGTGTCATACCAAAGACATAGAAATGGTATTAACAGCTGCCTCGACAGGAATGCCGTTGTCATTATGCATTAGACAAAAATGCCATTATCACTATATATTAGACCGAAGTGTCATTTTAATTATGCACTAGAAAGAATTTTCATTGTCATTATGCATTCGACAGAAATGACATTGTCATTATTCATTCGACAGAAATTCGTCGTTATGTATTAGAAATGACATCGTCGTTATGCATTAGAAAGGATTAAAATTGTCATTATTCATTCGACAAAAAATGGCATTGTCATGATGCATTAGACATAAGTGATGTTGTTGTTGTTATGCATTAGACAGAAATTATATTGTCATTATGCATTTGATAGATATGTCATTGTCATTATTCATTTGACATAAATGCAATTGTAATTATGAATTCGACAGAAATGCCATTGTCATTATGCATCAGATATAAATGTCATTGTCATTATACACCAGACAGAAATGTCATTGTCATTATGTATCATACAGAAACGTTATTGTCATTATGCATCATACAGAAATGACATTGTCATTATGCATTAGAAAGGATTGAATTGTCATTATCCATTAGACATAAATGGCATTGTCAATATGCACTGGATAGAAATGTTTTTGTCATTATTCATTCGACACAAAATGCCATTGTCATTATGCATTAGACAGAACTGTCATTGTCATTATGTGTTTGACAGAAATGACATTGTGATTATGCATTACTCAGGAATGCCACTGTCATTATGCAATAGACAGAAGTGCCACTGTGATGATCCATTCAACAGAATTGCCACTGTCATTTTGTATTCGACAGAAATGACATTGTGATTATGCATTATACAGAAATGAAATTGTGATTATTCATTTGACAAAATGCCCTTGACATTATGCATTCGACAAAAATGACATTGAGATTATGTATTAGACGGAAATGCCATTGTCATTATGCATTCGACAAAAATGACATTGTCACTGTGCATTAGACATAAGTGATATTGTCATTCTCCATTATACAGAAATTAGATTCTGTGACGAGAAGTTCTTCACTACAAATTCATGGCTTACAGCAACAATGAAATCCTTGACAATGGGACCGCGTGAAAAATGGAAACCTGTGTGAAAAGGGAACCTTGTTTAGAAATGTGTAAAAAAGGATATTCTGCTTCCATTTTACAGCATTACAACCATAACTGTGATGCTGTAATAATTTCTGCAGATTATTGGTAACAGGACAATGTATACGTCACACTCGTTTAACACTTGTATATCCTTGCACTTCGATAGGACATAGATTATGCTAATGTTCGCACAGGTAATGTGTGTGTGTGTGTGTGTGTGTGTGTGTGAGAGAGAGAGAGAGAGAGAGAGAGAGAGAGAGAGAGAGAGAGAGAGAGACTTACTGTCGTCCATGACAGCACCCGTCAAATCGTCGATTTTCATTTCTTCGTCGACTTGAGAATTGGATTATAAAATATATGAATCATAAATAAAATTTTTGCATAATTGTATCAACAATTTTTCTATATATCTGACTATGACTAGGGACAAATAAGTGAATCAAACTGCAGTAAACATGCATAAATAATTATTTCATTTCTTTTTGAAACAGTAATGAATTTGAACCACATGATCTAAGAACTTAGAAAGAGTTCATGAAAGACACGACAAGGGATTGTTACATATGTGGCACCGACTACTTTCAGATACTGAAGAATCCAAAACAACAAATGAAAACCACGATTAAGGTTGGAATATTTTGTGCTCGGCAGTTCAATAGATTAAAAAAGACACGAGAAGGAATATCTATCATATAGTTAAAAATGTCGAGGACAGTGTCACAGACAGCTCTTAGTCCAGGCTCTTGTCATTATGATATTGCTGCGTACCTATGTTAATACTGGTTTTATTTGACTGAATGATTTTAATTTTAATAAATTGAACCATGGGTCCTTGAACTTAATATTCTTCATGACATGGACTTAGGAGTAAATATTGTGGGAGTTCTGGCACACCCTACTATGATTCTGTTTTCAATTTCCATGGACACACAGCAGCTACTAAGCTTGAAGAGTTTAGACTACTTCATTTTATTGTTGTTTACACAAATATACCAACGGGTTTACCAGAATCTCCCACAGTCTATGCTAAATATAGTACACGGTACATAAATGACTCATGACTATTAATTGGTTTGATTTTACATAAATAAAAACAGAAACAAAGGAACAATTTTCATCTGCCTAATAGTATATTCATTTTCTATATGACTCTGTTTTTGTGTAGCTTACATAATTTCAGACGTCTTTTGTTGACTTTTGTATTATGATTAGAACATTTTATACGCAGTACATATTGTAAAAAAGGTTACAGAAACAAATAAGCAAAACACAACAAAAAAAGAAAGGAAAGAACAATAAACCATGCTTAATATTGTACTAGAATATTTAGAAGAGTACAAAAGTATACCAATATTCTTAAATAAATAAATGCATATTTTCACTTTCTGTTACGGATTTATGTATCATCTTTTGAATTCATAATATAATACTTATTTAAGTCGTTTCATACTATGAAGTTCTATTTTAAATCCTTTAATTCAGTGGTTAGTACTATAGTAAAGTTACATGTATACTTCATCGTAGGAAATTCATTCATAACAAAACCGATCGCTAAGGTGAAATCAACAACTAAGTAGGTCAAGTAGGTCAAGAATGACACGTGCATATGAATGGGGGACATATAAAGTCTTAAATCTCTAAAACTAAGTAATAGAAACGAGCAGAAACCAACAAGTTTTTGTAAAATTCAACAAATAATTTATTTTCCTAGAATACAAAATGAAAAATGTAAAAGGAACTTACTGTATTGCGAATTAAATTCCAAATAATCCTAGAACTTCTGACACAAGTCCTGATGATTAAAATCTTGAATAAATTTTAGTGGTATTCCAAACAAAAATCCAACGATGGAAGTATTGATGTGCCTGTGATGGCCTGTGTCGTAGTGATGCGCCAACAGTCTTTTGCTGAATCACAATAATACAGTCCAAGAATATACCTTATTTGAATTTCACTATAAATTCAAGTCTATATTTCCAAAAATGTTATTTTTGAGCACTTTGTATTTCCAGACAAGAATAACTTGAATTAAATAATTTGAATAAATACGTTCCAGCCCAATTTAAAACTGGAAACAACAATAATAGGACACATTCTGCTCAGGTCATGCAGTAGGAATGATTAATTTCTTGATAAACAAGATTATATAGTCCTCAGGTCACAAGTAGCTTTTTCTTAAAGAAACTATTACCTAATAGAAAATTTCATTCTGGAAGGTTAAAAATATACACAAGAAATCTTAGTTATAATTAGAAGGTCTATTACTAAAATTATAATAGAAAATGTGGTAAACAAAGGTACACCATGTATTTCATGTGGAATTTCCAATGTTCTGGTCTCAGATTTGAGATAAACCTGCTGCTTACAAAACCAAAATCAATGACTTAGGTCAGGTATAAAATGAATCTGATTTTGGACAAGGTCAAGTCCAAAATACAATTATCCATAACAAATAACGAATAAAAAAACTAACAAACAATGTAAATTAAATATGCATAACAAGTGAAAATCCCATATCGATATGCCAATCAGTTCAGGAGGTATAGCGATAACAAGGGTTTAAGGTGGCATCGATGGTGGCCATATTAGATGTTAGACTGGCACCATTTTCATTTAGAATTAACTAGACATCACAGAAAGTGTTTCAGTGAAAATCCTATATCTATATGACTATTCACTCAGGCGGAGCGGCGATAAAACGATTTTTAAGATGGTCACCGTAACATCCATAGTCGATGGCCGAGATGCAGAATTTTCAAGAGCAATTAAATGTGTATGTAAAGTATTATGACGTTTTTCCTCAGACGACAGACAACAATCTTTCGCGTGAGTTCTTGTAGTCAGTGACCGGTAGAGCTAAAATTCATATTACTCGTTCCTAAAACGGACAACGTCGCCGAAGGCAAAAAGCAGCCAGAGGAAAAAATTAAGCTAATGAAGCAGTTGGCAGAAGTCCTATGGAAATGACAAATATAAAATAACAGGTCTTTAAAGAGAAACCGTTTGTCCATTTTTTTTTTAAATTGAGGTTAAAGCAATGAGATGAAGATTTACTAGTAAATGTTTATCAGTTTCATTGACAACTTTTACTATGGCAGTTTTTGAGTATAGTAAATAAGTGAGATTGTAAAATATTTTCTCTCTACCGATTTGCTTCACGTTTTGAAGTAAAAGGATAGAACAGTCTAATACATACCATCCTAAAACCATACCCTTTAACAGCCGACCAAGCTTCATTCTACATACATTATTTCAAAGTTATAGGCGAGGCATTGTTAAATACAACGAATAAAGTGGGAAATCTGGAAGAAGATTTAGAGTTTAGCAGACAACACGTGAACAAATCCAATCACTGTACCCCAACATTGCTGACAAGGCAAACGAGTCATTTAGCACAACAACATAGCCTTAAGACACAACTAACCAAAGATAACACAAAAGCTTGTAAGCTGTGTAAAGCAATAGATGGAGAAAAAAAGAAAACATCACAATTAGACAGATGATATGTATTTGTTTAAACCTTTTCTTTTTCTACACGAGTTTTCAGCAAATCAGTTGATAGTTGGTCTTCAGTCATGTTTATACTGTAAATTGTGTGTAATTTAATTTTTGGGAGTGTGTGTAACATGGGGGTTCTAAATTTGTGTTAGAAGTGTAGAGACTTTGCAAAGTGTCGTATGATATGTTAGAACGCTGAACCTCTCTACTACTGGACATGACCATAATCAAATAAGGACCAGTCGATATCATAAAACGGGACTGAATGAGTATATTTGGCATAAGGGTTTGTATCTTACAACCCCTTTCACGTAGTAAAGCGAAGTTTTGCATTTGTGATCTGCAAGAGGATAGTACGCTTGTTCAAATTCGACTTAATTTGAGATTGTTTTCTCCCAGTATGTTACGAGTTCAGTAAAAAGCTGCAACTTTTATTGGATATTAACATATCGCCCTTTACAAAATATATTAACAAAATGTATTGAGCGATGTCAAACACATGTTAAATAATATACAATATAAATCAATAACTTCACATCACGCTGTGTAAATGAAATGAATTGTATGAATCATAATAAAAACGTCTGACGTATTGTCAAAATATGAATCATTATGGTTCTTGACTCTGCGTTACACACTACACAGGAGCTAACTAACAAACAGTCTTGAAAAGACAAAATGAAAATAAAGAATTAAAATTTACAAGCAATCACATTAAACGCAACAAAAGTATAATTTTCAACATAAAGAGTTGAAGCAACACATGTAAAAATATAAAACTGTATGATCTTATGTTTAGTTTAATGAGGATGCTTGAGAAAGATTTAATAAATTACTTTTCAGTGTGAAGTTTAAAAGATCTAAAACTAAAATTGTGTACATTTTGTACAGACGTGTGATCATTACTTGAATTGGCGATATTTGGGATGCCTCCAATAATACTTGCATTTGTATTTCAGGAAACAGTGACATTTACATTACGATTAAAAATGTTCACTACATGTGCGTGGTACGGAAATTATTTCAATCCTTTATGAAACTATATATTCAGTCAGAACAGAAATTTATTGGCAACAACTTAAGTTCAAATGAAAAGTGGGTAAATTTTGGATCAAAGGTCCACGCCTGTTTTATGACTTATACAGAATTATGAAACATGGTGGCAAGCAACACGACTATTTTATTAAAAACGGAACTCTTACTGCACATGCGTAACAAGATAGTCAGTTTTAAGCTGAAAACTAAAATAGTTACTAAAATAATGGAGATGGTCATTGATATCTGAAATCCAGCTCAGCGGTGCATATCATAAAAAATAAATTATCAGACAACAGCATGTGATCATTTTCACATCTTAGAGCAGACTCTTTTCTTGTGTCTTTGTGAAATATTTTTTTACATCGATTTAGGTGAAGAACAAAAATAACCGAGTTTGTCGTTTGCGTGAATGAGTTAATCTTACCTTCCGGAACCTGGATGGGAAAGGTATACTTATCAAATTCTGATTGTTCAAAATAGGTCTCGGCATCTCTCACTGGAAGAAACGAAATATATTACTCCTCTAGTAATTTACCTGTCTACCTACCGACGTACCCAACTTACTACCTCAATACACATCTATCTGCCCTGATTCAACCAGACCTCTTGCATGGCACCGTGACATCTTTGCCATACAAGGGACTAGTAAAGGCCCATACAAATGGAGACAAAGTTCAAGACGAGGCTTATCAAATATCTGTTCCAGTTTCTGAGATTTGCCAGCATTCTTCGTAAAATACATATCTTACATAAATGTATAATTTCATACTTTGTTTATGTTTGGGACTGACAAAATAAAATATGCATAGAAAATACAGATTTTCGCTTCTGCGCCAAAATCTTGCATAATCGTCATACCGTGACCCCATATCAGTAAGATGTGGTCGATTCGTTATATCACCTTTAAAGCACATTACAAATATATCTTCTTCCATGTCTACACAGCTATCTATCCGCTATTATACCTATCTCCTACATACCTACTTACCTATTTATAACCTGTCAACTTGTTTACATATTAGTTGTTATCTTCTATGTAGTAAGCGTTATCTTCTATGTAGTAAGCGTTATCTTCTATGTAGTAAGCGTTATCTTCTATGTAGTAAGCTTGTTTTTAAAGGAAAATCAGAATGAAATGAGTGCTCATCTAGCTGTCTATCGTCTAGATTATCTGTCAACCAAATCATTCACACAAAAGATGCATTTACCTACCCTACTGAAAGCTATGGGTATCTTAGAAATGATAACTAAATCTAGAACACAATGTCAAATTGACATGAATAAGAATGTTTGGAACTAAAGAGATGATCTAAATGTCTTTTAAAATATAAACAGGTACATTCGATAGTCTGTTTTCACTGCAGCAATAAATTAAAGTTTGTAGAGCATACAATTGTCAATGTTATGACTCTATGGTCACAAACTAAGTAACAGAAAAAAGCAAAACCAACAAGTTTTGTAAAACTTAAACAATTTATTTTTCAAAGTTATAAATGAAAATGTGAGATCAACTTACATTATTATGAAGTGAATCCAACCTAATTCTTATAAAGGTATATGAAAGTCCTAAATCAATGAAAAGTCCTTATAAATTTCAAAATCGGAAATGTACTGGTTCTACAAGAACCCTAACGTTGTTAAAATGGCCTTGCCCAGAATTCCTTCAAATAATTTATAACAATTCAAGAATAATCTTATAGTCCAAATAATGAACACTTTCTATTTCCACTGAACAATCCAAACATATTTTTTTCCTCTCAAACAGTATCTGAGTACAACATAAAACACATTTGTAGACTTACAACAGGAACACAAAAAATGTGAATGACTCCAAAATCGGAAAGAAACTGATTGTTATCTCTTTATATGCACTATTTCGACTGAATTTCTCGATAGACCTCACGCGATAGAATACACTACTCATTTTGCATCGAATTGGCCTATTCGTGTAACCTAGCCCAACCAATGGGAAGTTACATAATTATTCTAGAAACGTCGAAACCCCATCAGCCACTGAAAAATTAAGCCATAAGCGTCATTTAAGTCTTGCTATTAAAATTGTTATTAATAATTGTCAGCACATACGTAAGAATCTATTTATAGATCCATTGTAATACTAACCTCTTAAGATACTCAGGTCAAGTATGCAAAATTTAACTCAAGATATTCTGTAGAATTTACAGCTATGAATAAAAATTATAAAAATTAGATAA
>JAECUM010060782.1:0-21459 GCA_016617855.1 Megalonaias nervosa
TATATATATATATATATATATATATATATATATATATAATACTAGCTTGCTAGATTGACTTAATAGATCCATGCGAAAACAAAGAGGAAGGAAATACTGTACAGAAATGCCATAAAAATCAAACGTTGTGCTGTTTAATGATTAACTAATTCTTTTGTTTCTCTTGTCCACCCGAAGGTTGTATGGTTTGGTTTGTTCAGGTATGGTAGATTCGTTGAACAAAGAACAAACGTTCGTATGGTACCCTGTGCGTTCCAGAGAACAACAAGTACATTTCGTAATTTATAGTTAAGAGTATTATATTATGGCGATGAATACTTTATTTCTGAAGGAATAACTAGATTTAAAAAAGATGAATATGATTTAAACCAATAATTGTGCCAATACAAATTTTATCTATTCCACATATAACTAATTTTGTGATATATGCATATCATTTAAAGGATGTGTTGTTGTGGAGTAAGCCTGCAATGGCATGCTGTGCTTTGGTTGCTGTAGGTACTACATCTCAGTATAAAAATGGCACTTGATATACATATTGTCTGCATAGTGACAGTGAAGGAGAAAAATAAAATATGTTCAGTAATGTGAAATAGAAATTTTAAATTTGTACCTTTTGCATTTTATCATTTTAATATTTGATCTCGCATTATGTGCTTTGATACAAAATCCATTTAGTAACAAAAGGGTTTAATAAAGCAAGCTCAAAGGTCCTTTATGAGAGCTAACAGCAAGGAATTTAACTTGTGATATGAATAAAATACACATTAATAAATCTGCATATGATTTTATTTCAAAATCCTATTTTAATATGACAATTTATTTTGATTGAGTGGCGTCTGTTTCAAATAGATATCAGTTTATCCAGGTATTGGACGGTTGAGAGATTTTATTTCCAATAGATATCAGTCGATCCAGATATTGATTTATTGAGGGATGTCTGTTTCCAATAGATATCAGTCTATTCAGACATTGGATCTTGGATAAAATTCATTTTGGTGGCTGGTAATAATTTTGTTGAACTAGAAGTCTGCAATATAATATCAATATTACATGTACATTCTTTCATTTATTACCCTATCCACAATTCACACGTATCTACAAAAGTTTCCCGACCCAAATACCCAACCATCCAAATTCCGCAAACAAGAGATGGATCCAAATTCAGAGATATTGCGTACAGTTGTCGAGCAGTCCAGACCATATCTCAAATATTCCAGTCGCTATCTTAAACAGTGTAGGAGGAAAAGCGCAATATTACTCGCGTATGCACGAACGTCTTTTTCTTCGAACCGTTAGTTATAGCTAAAAGTCAGCATCAGAGCTGCATTATGATAACCTCCCTACCACCACATGCACTGGGGGACCCCGGGTGGCCAAGTGGTCTTACAGATCACTGTTATAATACCCGTGCTTGTGTGGGCCCAGCTCGGCCAGCGTGGGTAGATGAGAAAGCTTACCAGTAGCTTATCGTGGGTCGGTGGTTCTTCCCAAAGCCAAGTCATACCAAAGACATAAAAGTGGTACTAGCAGCTGCCTTACAATGTTAGTGTTAGGACTGGCCGATCTGATCTCAGGATAATGTAAATGGGTGGGACATGATGCAACGTGTCTGCGGCTTGATGCTCCAGTGCTGACCATCACTATAAACTGGCACACTGCAGACATCGTTGCGAAATAACTGAAAAAGTGTTAAAGCTTTGTTAAAAATCCAAATCACACACACACACACACACACACACACACAAACATTGAAAATTATGGTTCTGTTAGAAGGCAGTATATGTTTTGTGCACTGCATGGAAATATGTTATCTTAGTCACACGCATAATGCTCTCATTTTTAAACAAACATACGTACATAGAAAAACTCAATTCTGATAAATAAACAGTCTGTTTACAAGATATATCTAGTAAAAATACCAACATCATGCATGTGCATTCACCGTTTTATCCTGGAATACGTATGCCCAAAATTATTAATACCATTTTCATCATTTTAATACTTTATTATTATTTATCATTTACTTTCAACTTTAGTGATGCATACTAATACAATGTTTGCTTTAGATGTGTAAAAGTTAATAAGTGTATCATATTTTACGAGGACAAATACACAGTGTACCTGTGTGCTGTGCGTATTGGAGTTCATATCCAGGTTATTAATTTTATTAATCATCCCTAAAACTTAAATTCTTATATAATCTGTTGTTTGTCTTCTTTTAAAGAAATTTTGTCTAGTCCTGGTATACTCTTAATTTCTTTTTGAGTTTTACTGTTCAGTTCATTTATTCAGTCTATAGACGAGTCTCAGACTTTCACGTTACCACTATCATTGTACACCTTGTATAGTTAAATCCGAAAGGGGAAAATGTGGTCTGACAAAAATTACTACTGAGCCTTCAATCCTAAACTTGTAAGTATTGAAAGGTTTGTACAATAATGCACATATATTAAACTGTACTTTTACCTTTATAGCAAGTAGATAAGCCAATAAGAAATGATATATTAATTCCAAGGTGAGCTGTCTCTACTAATGACTGCATACATTGTGTGTAATGGCAGATCCTTCTCAACAGGGCTGACATATGGTGACCTTCTGATCATGACGTGATTACACTTGTTCGCTGGGTTAAAGCGGGGCATGCTTTTCTATCGAAGCTTTGAACTGTATTGGGTGGTCACTATGACTACCCATGAATTGATCATACCTGTTATAGAAGATACGAATGAATAGAATAGACACGACACATCAGAGAGAAGCTCGCCTAATTCTGGATGCTTCTTTTGACACACCAAGACTCTTTTCCATGTAATGAAATGGCTTCAGATAAACGACAGAATACACTTTCAAAAGGCAGTACTTGTCTATAAATTGTAATGTGCCTAAAGAGATGAGAGAACTATTAGATGAAATTCAAGGGCCGTATGCTTTTCAGTCGACCTTACATGGCCACTTGAAATTCTCAAACCCCATGACTGAACAATTTCGATATAGTCTTAAATAATCTGGAACAAAGATACATAATTATTTGCCCATATCAGTTAGAGCAGCCATTACTGTTTAAAGTTTTAAAGAAAAACTACACCAAATACTTGAAACTTGAGTTTTGATTGATTTCTACATGTCATTGCATGTAGTAAAATCTGTTTATATTCCCATTGTTTTTTCTCTGTGCATGCTAATCTGTCTTTTGTTTAAATATGATTTATATGTCCATATTAATGCATAGTCGTATTATCTGATTGTATCGTCTTTTAAAAATGTTTTGACTATACTTCATACACAGTTTTTGTTAGAAAGATTAATGCATGTAAACTGTTAGAAAGCAGCAGAGGACCTCAAGGGAGGCTATATATCTATATATATATATATATATATATATATATATATATATATATATATATATATATATATATATTCTAATTAACCTACCATCGTTAAATAAAAAATTATTATTATTATTATTATTATTATTATTATTATTATTATTAATGAAGTTGCAATGGCATGCTTTCACACCGGGCTTTGAACTGTCCCGGTTGGTCAGTGTGACTATATACCAAACTTGTAATATAAGTTGTAATGACATTTTAACAAACCGTCACATCAATAACAAAGTATATATTTACCCTATTGACATTTTTCTCTGCCTGTAACTATATTAACGTCCTCTTAATTTAAAGAGAGTGTACAAACATATCATTTCGATATGTTTAACAACGTATAAGTATCTTTCATATTCTATGTGACTTTCATAATTTCTATTATTCTTTGAAGCGGTTGATGCATTTTCTTCTTTATGTCATTATTGCAAGTTACAATATTTGTATCTTTGTCTGAACTTAACAAAGATTAAAACATCATCGACAATGTCGTGCGATATCCATACAAATCAAGCTCAAATTTGCAAAATTTCTTTTCACGTCCACATTCACCAACAGCTCCCATGTTTGAAGACGGTCTTCCAAGAGATAAATAACACTTACAAAACTGTTGATTGAGAATTTTTCTATACGTATTCTATTCTAATATCCCAGCAATTTCGTTAATAGAGCACAAGGGGCTTGATATGAACATCATGTAATTTGAACGCAATGCTACATTTTGTTATTAATTTTTGTTTTACTGGAATTGAAGCTGTTTAACCTTGTACAGTAAGCGTTTCGTTAATTTTGACCAATTCAATAACCTGGATAACATTACTCACAAATAATTTAATGTTACGATTTGGAAATGCATATTATGATAAATGCACTTCGCATACTTCTTAAGTGTACCACTGTTTGTCAACAGTAAGACCAGTTAGCAAAACAAGCACTCATCAATAAATCTATTAAAAAGAAAAGGTGGTGATTTAACAAACAACCATATCTAACTCCTAAATGCCTTTTAAATTGACGTTTAAGCAATATAATCATCCTCTCTGTTTTCGAAAGAGATTTTTAAATAAGAAATTGAATATAAAAAATATTGTCTATTGTTGAATAATCTGCTCAGAACCGCCTCTTCTTCAGGCATCTTATAATAGTTTTAAATACATGTATTAAGTCTTTCCATTAAAAATGCAGTTAACAATTTGATGCTGGCATCTAAAGTTATTAGTGTATTATTATGTACATCAAAGGGATTGGTTGTCTTCAAAGTTGTATAATTAAGCCGTTTATCCATCTGTCAGGAAAGGATCCATTGGAAAAGCTAACATTAAACAGATGTATTAAATACCATGATATCTTGTTTACACCTATAAACATTCTCCTTGAAGCTCACCTTCACCTGATATTTGCTACTCTCGAGCAAATGTAATTCTTCCTAATCTTAATTCTGAGATAGTTCTAAGTTAAAAATCTGATTTGCGTAATAATCTTTGCATATATCACATATATCATAGTCATGATATTCCATCATATTTATAAACAAGATACTTTAAACTTCGGGTCTAAGCCGCCCTTGGATAGATTCAGTAAGCTTTTAACATACGCGCATCATTCCTAATTTAATAAATTTGTCGTTTATTTATTTTCATTTTTAAGCGATGAACCCTTAAGTATCGAATTTACAGGATCCTAAAAGTATTCTCCCTCATCGCATCAGTTTTGTAATTAGTCATACAGAGTTTTGATCAAACATTTCCTTTCATTTATACAGACTTCCCTATATTTTAATTTGGATTCCAATACATTGAATGAAATTCCCTTATACCTGTTTTCCTAAACCTGTGCAAGAGAGCGTGTTTCCTTCTTTCTAAATTCGTGTATTCCAAATCAAACAAGGACAATTTTGAGGATATTTGATTTTCTAACTGACGAAATGATTGCTTAGAAATAGTTTAGTCTAAATTGCCAACAGTTTGAGTAACTGTCAATCAAAATCTATATTACGGGCAGCTTAAAAACAATGAAATTACTTCTTGCCAGCATTTGCCAGGCATTGCTTATCTTGTTAAAAAAAACTATATAGGTTGATGAAAGTTATCTAAACATTAAATGTCGTTGCCTTTCTCATTAGGTGTATAGTTAGTATTTGTTGTTTCTCCTTTTGCATTTTTACTTTGCTTTCTAATTGAAAATGGTACAAGTATGTCTTGTGTCATAGACATCTTGCTTTGGTCTTGATTATTTGATGCCCTTGTGTAAGTTGTTGTGAAAGGACTCTTACAATCTGTAGAAAATAACTTCGGCTACATTGTTTTGATTATGTTCTCATAATGATATACATCTTTATATAACGAAAAACAAAATACATCAAGTCACAGGTTTCTTCGTTTTCAAGTTTACGACAACCTTTAGTGTTACTAATGGCAACAAGAAACATGCAAACATTACATACTCGTTTATGTACTAATGCCCTTCCCCTGTTTCTTTATATCTTAGTTACCCCTTCCTCATTAAATTGACCTGAATTATAGCTGCAGACTCAACTTAGTTTTGATCAAACTACATGAACATTAATAAATTCCAAAGCTTTCTCTCGAATCTATTTCAACTCTAGCCTTCATTACATTTTACTATGTATTCACATTGCCTAAGGATACATTTTTCCGTCCGATCAAAAACTGCTGGAAAAATTAAGCGGATCGAAACTGAGTATTACTCGAGAAAATCTCCTAGGTCCTGTTCTCTGACCTTTCCACAACCTTCGAAAACAGACAAGTGACAATAAAGATAATCATTATTAATTATTTATTATGATTTACACCAGTTGCATTAGTACTTCTTTACTACAAATCAGAATCGTAGGAAAAAGAAAAATTAAATAGTTTAAAATTCAGAATATAAACCAGTCCTTATCCCTATTGGTGCAACATACAAAGAGAAATATATATCACGGTGTTCATACTGCTTTATAAAATTACTATGATAAGCCCGTCAGCTAAAGAAGTCGATGTCGCAGATGGCTGCATTAATCGTAAACACATTATATATGAGTCTATTGCTATTACTCCCAAGTGTTATGCATTCGTTTCTTACTATCAAGATCCATTTGTTTTGTTATTAATAATAAAAACATATTTTGTCCTTTTTTCAAACATTTAAGAATTATTTACAAATGTTTCCCCCCACACACCCAAAAAGAGAGGCCGATTTAGTAAGACAGTAGTTCTTGATGAAGAGTCATCCACCCTTTATGTGATGTATGCTACTTTAATAACAATAAGCCTCACGTATATGTCGTATTATACTAAGAAATAACAAAAGGAACATTAACTTACAAATCTACCAAATCAAGTCACTAAAATGTACTCGTTTTCAACAACAAGAGAGTACAATATAGTTGCATCCTTGAACTTTCCTTTCCAGAAATTTATGTATCAAACTAAAGAAGTCCCCGGAAGTGAGCACAAAATAGTTTAACTAGAATCGTCCCTCCACATATGTTTTGAAATAATCTCAGCATACGAAACAACAAACATAACAGTGATTATCATGATGAATACGTACGTAACAGTTTTCTTATATGCATTGGTGACATTTTCTATAATCAGCCACTGTCAGTCGACAACTGGAGCGAATCTCTTTCCCTGGCTTGTAGTTTCATTCCAACACTGAGCTAAAATGTTAAAGTATCAACTATCCAATTGCCACCGATTTACTTAACTAAATACAAACAATATTGTCGACAGTTTGTTACGTAAGATCTCAATTATTTACGGACAACACATAAACCTAGGTTAGAGAAAAGATAAACGTGATAGAGTGCATAAGTTCTAAGAGTTTTATAGGGTGACAATTGAGGTCGCTTACTACAAAAAGCTAGGAGTTTTTGCTGTCCTTCCTTTTGCCTAAATGTAACTGCTTGAGGAAAATCTCTAATTGTGATAAACATAACTGTAAGACAACATGTGGCAAAACCGGGTAATACGTATTTTTATATTCAATCGCAATTCTCTTGCTACATATTGTTACATACGCCATTTCGCACCTATACTTTCCAAAAGTAATATTCAGTTAACTATGCTCTGTACAATTTATTCGCTTCCCCTAAGAATTGATCTGAGCTCTACTCACAATCTTTGGTTGTATGCTAAGTTGATACCGACTTTCTATTATTAATCAACGCGCATGGTTTAAGTTAATTAGCTTTTATTGTCATATTTGTCCTTCCGAATATATGCCCCAACCTTAGTGTTCTAACGTTTTTCAGAATAATTGTCGACTTAGTGATTTTTATCGCCACGTTTAGGTGAATTATGTTTTGCTGCCATCCTACTTTGATAATGGAATCAAGATACATGTTTGCGACTTATTTGTTGATGACGCTTTTGTAGTGTTCTCATTCCCAAAACAATTATAATATTGCCATTGAAAATCTTGTAGCTGGTGTTCTGCGTAGTTTGGATGACTTTTAGTTTGCACCTAAGAGTTTGCAAAGTTTTGTCTTCCTCTTGTAACTCTGAACAAAATATCTGTATTTATTTCTCAATGACAATGATCCTTAGGATTGGGTTTGTAACTTCAATCGTTTTTGTTCTATTAATGTACATACATGTAATATAATGGTGTTAAAATTGGGTTTACAGTGTAAAAACAATAAATGAAATGCATTTAATGAAGAAGCTTTCACATTAACCCATACTTTTTGCTGCCGATTGTCTTTACTTTCGGCTTCCTTTTGCTCCATACATAAATGTATGGATATAACTCCTGCTATTGCCGCCTTTTAGCCTTTATTTATTGATGTACTTTTTACAGTATTCGGATATCTTACGAACAATATAGGTCATTAGGTTTAGGTTATTGAGTACACTGTGTTCCTTCCCTGCAGCTTTTGTTTGCCTGACACATGGTCTAATAGCATACAGCCTAATATAATCTTTTCCTTGACTTGATACTAGTCAATCTACATTCTTTCACGAATGAAAAATAATTTTGCTTTTTAGTACTTTAACTATGTTCATAATCGTTATTTACAGTTGAATCTTTCCTTTATTTTCCACATGCTCTGTCATTAGAAATTATTGAATACGTTTTGAAATATTTGAATGCTGAACCACTGTTTAGCCTGCGTTTAAACTCACCACTCTCATATTTAGTAATAGTGGAAATAAGGTTCTTACAAAGCGTTTCTTAATATATCCTATTCTCTTGTTCGCTTTTGTACGACATCAACATCGTTTATTATTTCAGGTATTAATCTCTTAAGGTCTACATGAAGCAATAAAAAGTAAAACACCTAAATTTCAAACGGACATGTGTGGTGTTTTATTTATTAGACCCTTCTTTTTATTTAAGAGGTTTTTCGCTTTATTAGCATATCTTGTGATGCTTTCAATCGAAATGTATTTAGAGTTTTTATTGTTTCAGTTAGGGTAATTTATATCGTAGTATCCGTCAATAAAGATGTTTTACGCCATCGTTAGGTTATAGTGGACACTAAACAGTGTTACTCATTCAAACATCGAAATGACAAAAAAGTCTCATACTGACACCTTAATATTACAATTATGTATTTATTGAGTATGTACTTAGACCAACACTCATAATAACAGAGGACACACCTTATGAGGAGAAAAAATAAGTATTCGCTCTGAATATAATAATAATATCATATTTCTCTGTTTGTCTTTGTCTTCTTCTTATTTTGATGGTTCATTTTTGTCAGGCACATTTGCTCAACGTAAACGTGTGCCTTCTGCTCACCTACTCTCCTTTTCTTCCCAACTTTTCAAAAATATCTATCTAACAGACACTTCTTGATAATCCAGTCATAAAATGCTGGAGTTGCGTAGATAGGTTCAGCCCTTTATTGAAAAAGGAAACAAGTGCATTGTTTATTCCTGAAATTACTAATAAAGGCACACAAATATTTTTAGTTATTTTGATGCCAACTGTTTTTGGTTGGAATTGTGAGAAGCTTTAACTGCGGAGAGGGAAAAAATAAAGTAATTTTGTGTTATATATATATATATATATATATATATATATATATATATATAACTCATATATATATATATATATATATATATATATATATATATATATATATATATATGTGTGTGTGTGTGTGTGTGTGTGTGTGTGTGTGTGTGTGTGTGTGTGTGTGTGTGTGTGTGTGTGTTTCTACACTGAATAAATTATAAAATGCATATTTCTTATTTTTGCCATATTTCAATGTCTTTTTTATCGTTGCAGATGTGCAGATGGTTGGCTTAGGGACTTACCATAACTTAAAGTCTTTTGTATCGTTCCAGATATTTCGCTTAGGGACTTGCGCTCAGGTAAGATGCTGCTCGATGTTGGCGTTAGTGATATTGTTTTTAGTCTTTTGAACAGGAAGTACCGTCATAAATTATTGTTTCACTAATCATGAGCAACATAAACGTATCAACAGTATTTGCAACGCATGCAGTGAATAGAGAGTTAAGAATGATACGACCGTGACAAATATTATTTCTACTTTGACAAAGTCAAGTGGCCGTTTGATTTTCTGGACTCTTCGTCCATAATGTGCAATAGCGGAAATGAAATATGCGTGTGAACACAAACCAATATTTAATGTTGTCAAATAAACTTTTGCTAAATACATACTTATCCATTCTTGCTAGATTGTACCTCGAGGGCTTGGTGGGCGTCATCGGCGCCATTCGCAATCAGATTAATTTATATATATATATATAAATTTATATATATATATATATATATATATATATATATATATATATATATATATATATACCTTATGCCGCCTCTATATATATATATATATATATATATATATATATTGATGTTACCACCGTTGTCGGTATTATTACGCATGATATACCCGTGTATTCCTCGAATCGTTATAAACCACTCCAGCGTAAAAGAGGTAACAAGGATCTGCTCGCTTACACAAATTACGTCCTTACTAAAGATTAACCTTAGCATACAAGTTTCGTCTTATATATCGATCTTCAACTGTAGGCAAGGTTTATTCATGGAACATTCTCAGTATGTTTTTTTTTTTGTATTACAATTAAGCATCTAGGGACAAATCGGTCATAATTACCTACATTTCTTGTTTGCATTGAGGAAGCTGTTAACGGATTAGCCCCAGTGTAAACGTACGAAGCACAGGAGAGCCTATGATGTACACTTTGGGTCGTCTGTGTTGCTCTTAATCAAGTCAGTCTTTGTGGACTCAATGTTTTTTGTTTTTTTTCGTATCTTTCTGAATCTCTCCAGGGGAATGTAGGTCTCAGTGATCCACATTTTGGATGCAAGCAACAGATCTCCAGTTGTAGGAACGTAGTGTTCATAGAAGTTAGGTTATACCTTGCATCAGTCAGAAACCACGCATTAGATAGTTAATAATAAGCGATTGTATTAAAAAAGTTGGATATCATATATCACCAAAATATGGGTCGGTGTGGTTATTCGCGACTGAAAATGATGTGAGAATAGCGGGTTGGGCAGATGATGTGATGACATTTATTGACAATATGGTTGATATTTTATTTGATAATGATATTACTAAAGTTTTGCAAAATTAAACATCTACTGTTGTAACCCATATTTTCTGATAATCTTTTTCATATCTGCTAACTCTCATTGGTAGAATATCTGTTAACATATTGTCAATAATACGGAACTCGCGTATTAAATCGTCCATATCATATTTTATGCCACGCAAATAAGATCGTATTTGATCAAGTAATATTTTATTGGTGATACTTGCTGTTTTACAAGCATTTTTTTAGTCGCAAGACGAGGTCCAATTTTTTTACACGCTGTTGCAAGAGAAACACCGACACCGGATATTATTAACAAAACGGATTTAATGATGGCCACTTGAAATTATACCAGAGCTAGTAATTAACAGTGGCAAATATGATATCCTTGGAAGTATTCTGTTATAGTATTTGTAACATTTTTTTACGCACCAAAGTTTTTTTATGATAATATTTATAATACTGCATTAGAGCTTCCACATCTTGTTTTGGAATTTTTTCTGAAATATGATTGAAATCAACTATATGTTTTTTCATTATATAATATTTGTTTACATATTTTATACAATAGTGTCAGTTCCTGGGTTTGATTTATTATACTTGAAAAGTTTCAGCTACAAATTCCAAATACCACCAATAACGTCTCGGGGGCATTTCTGTTGATGTCAACGTAAATGTTTCTTTGATGTCCTTGGTTAGCATCGCCAGTAGAGGATTATGGTATACATTCGGTGATGATGAAGTAGCCGCAGTAATTTCTAAACCGTACACGGATAGCCTGTATAACCCAGTTACTTCTGAGGTATGTTCGAGAGTGTCATCGCTCGGTGTCCATGTTGATGATCCCGATGCTACTGTGTACACAAGAGAACGAAACGTGTTTTGGTGAGGAATTTTAATAAATAACTCTGTTATTAGATTTGTATTTTGAACAATATTAGGAATTCTCCTAACAATATCGTTTAGTTCTATGCTAACGTTAGCAATATTAGGAATTACCCCAATAATATCGTTTAGTTTTGTGTTAATGTCAGCAAGGTTAATATCTACAACCGCTGGACTTCCAAAAAATTCATTAATAGATTTGTTTATATTTCTACGAAAATTCAAGAACGTTTGTACGTGATTAGAAAAATCAATTCTAATAGAGTTAATTCCATCGTTGATTGTTGTTATTGCTGTTACCGTTGGAATGTTGCTATCGTCGACGTATTTTTTTGTTGCTGCGTCAAAATCTGTTTCTGGTGTTCTGAGATTATTAATACCATTATTGTTCATGTTGAGAAATGCTCGCATTATACCACCGTTGACTAATACGTACTTAGATTCTTGATCATCGACATATTTTTTTGTTGCTGCGTCTGATTCTGCGGCTGGGTTTCTAAGGTCTATAATTTTTTTTTCCTGACATATTGATATTACCTATAACTGCCCCACCTATTTTATTAAGTTTGTTATCATCAACATACTTTAACTGCAAATAACTTACCGCTTGAGTTTGATTTAAGTTTGCTGGTGGATACCTGGTCTCCAAATTTATAATTTTTTTTCCTGACATATCTAAGTTACCGCTTAAAGTTCCACCAGATTTATCTAGTTTATTATTGTCGACTAATTTAAGTTGTGCATAACTAACAGCTTGTGTATTAACGACATTTATTGGCGGATTATTTGTTTCTAACTCTAGTACTCTTTGATTTGACATATACAGATTTCCAGTCATTGTGTCGCCGGATTGTTTTAGATAGCCTGATAAATCAACCTTACCGTCTGTTATTGTTGTACTTTCAGCCGATGAATCTCCTACTAATGTTCCAAATTTTGTATAATAGCTCATTATTTATTTATCGTTTGACAATTTTTATATAGCATAAAATTGTATAACAATAATGGCAAAATCATCGAAATTAAATTTGATACAGAATGTTTGGTGAAACATAAACATAACAATGAACTTCCAGATTGTCATTATCTTATTGTTGGAAGAACTGGATCGGGGAAAACAAACTTGCTTATGAATTTACTTTTAGGAGATAATTTTAACTACGATCGCGTTTATATTTACACAATTAACCCGCAGCAAGATAAATACGAGCTACTTAACAACTATAATAACAAACTTCGTGATGATCTTGAGGCTGGCGAAGATTTTTTTATTATCAGACAACCAGAAGAACTTATTCCAGTTAATCAACTTGATTCGTCCGAACACAAGATAGTTGTTTTTGATGATATTCCGCTAAACAACGAGGAAATGAATAAAATAAGATCATATTTTTCACTGTCGCGAAATAAAAAATGTAATTCTATTTATCTCGCCCAGGGTTTTTATAATGTTGACAGATTTATTAGGCGAAATACTTGTTGTTTTATATTATTTCCAGGACTCGACAACGTTGACGTTAGAAATATCGCGAACGAACAATGTGGTGATGTAACAAAAGATAAATTTATTGAATTATATCATCAAGCAACGGCAAATAAATACGACTTTTTTTTGTTTGATAAACTAACAAATGATACGAGTAAAATGTTTCGATGTTGTATTGAAAAATATCTACAATAGTTTTTATACAAAATAGTATATAACTAATGGAAAGACAAGCAAAGTACAGAAAACATATAGAAAATCTAAAAAAAACTTGCGCAATCTCAGGCAAAATTTAAACAGCAAGTACAGCAAGCACCACGTGGCCAAGTGGTTGCAGCGGAAACAACAGCCGCAGCTCTTAAACCAATTACTGAAGCTTTACTTGGAAAACAACCTGAAACTAAACCATTATCAGAAGAAGAACTTAAGCGACTACAGGAAAAAGGTTTACTCGGACTAGTTAAAGAACAACAAGAAGCAGCTGCTGGAAGAATTATTAAGAGATCTGATGAGGAGAAAAAAAAGATTAGCTGAGGCACTTGTAGCAAATATCGCTGATCCGGTTGCAAGACAAACTGAACTAGATAGGGTAATAAATGATCCACTAGCGCTTCAACGAAGATTAACAAATTTAACCACAACGGAGATTAAAAATATTTTAACAAATTTATCAGAAAAATTAAAAGGTTTTGAAAAGGAGCAAGAAAGAGTAGGAGAGTTGACGGTAAGGTTTATGGAAGTTGAAGATCAAAGACGATGGTATATAAAACAAACAAATAATGATATAACAGATAATGATAATGATAAATTTTTAGAAGAAAATAATATAAAAAATATTGATAATATACGTAAATGGAGTGATGAAGAATTTAATGAACTTATTGCTAAATTGAATGAAATAATAAACGACGGTATTACTGCTAGAGATGAGTTGAAAACAACTATAGAAAAGGAAAATATGCCTCCACTTTATGATAGAATGAGATATGGTATTATCGCTGCATTATTTAGAAAAACAGCACAAGAAAATAGAGAAAAAGGTTTTGGTAAGGGTTGGAGTTTTAGAAGGAAATTTTCTATATTTGATAAAAGTCGTGCAAAACAATATGTAGAAGAAAAAAAAAGGAAAAGGAACTAGAATATTTTCATCAGTTACTGAAATGATAGGCAGATTAATGAAATTGATATCATCAAAAGAAGCTGGAAATGTTGGTGCTGAAATTGACAATGAAATTATTGACATACTTGATAATTTGAGATCAGAACATTTATTAACATCTGACGAATACGGAACTTTACATCACGATTTGATACAAATCAAGGCGATTTAATTTATAAAAATATAATAATAAATGTCAGCAACATTATTACTAGACTCTAGTCAATCTGATAAAGATAGCGCAAATTTTTCAGTAAAATATATTCCGCCAATAGAACTAGATCATGAAAAACAATATGAAATTGGACTAATTTCCTGTACGTGTTGGAATTCTATGCCTAATGTAAAAACTGGGATTAACGATGATTTTACATTTGCTGTTAGTGATCTATCAATTACCACGTGGAAAACAATTAAAATTCCACAAGGAGCTTATAATGTCACTGATCTAAATAAAATAATAAAAGAATTTATAAAAAAAACTGGAGGAGTAGCTGATAATTTTGAGCTAACACCAAACTATAATACTTTACGCGCTAGAATGACATTAAAAAATATATTAGTTAATTTTTTTATCACCAACAATATCGCACCACTGATAGGATTTGAAGATAAACATTATATTGCTTATAAAGAACCTGTTACATTTGATGGTATATATCCAGTAAATATAACTGATGTAAACACAATATTGGTAAATTGCTCTATTGCATCTGGATCTTACTCAGCTAAAGGTAGTAAAGGACAAACGATATACAGTTTTTCACCAGAAGTTCAACCAGGATCTCTTATGCAAATTAGTCCACGTCAAGTTATTTATTATCCGTTAAACGTTGAAAATCAAATAACAGAGGTAAATATGCAATTGACAGATCAGTCTGGACGACAACTGGATCTTAATAATGAAATTGTTACTTATTATTTACACCTACGCGATCAGTAAACATATTTTCTGAAAGATTTGACAACAAAATTATACAACCTCAGATATAATGAAACAAAAAAAAGTTTATCGAAGAAAAATAGTAGGAGGATGTTTGGGAAATATATTTGCTAAAATTATAGAAAATGTTCCAGGAATAGCTCATAAAGTTGCACCAATTGCACTTGACGCATCAAAAGCTTTTGCAACTGGAGCTGCATCTGCTGCTAGAACTGCTGTGGGGCAAAAAATAGCTGATAAAATAAAAGGCGATCCACAACGTGGTATACCGACAATCAAACAAGCTATTTCAGAAATCGCACCAACAAAAGAAACTCAACGCGCAATGATAACAACGACAAAAAAACTTTTATCACCACGAGGAGAACAAATTATACAAAAATTAATATCTAAAGTAACAACACCACAATAATTTTGTATAACCTAATAAATAAAAAAAATGTATGTGAAAAATTATCTCGATTTAGCAGAAACTTATGACACAGACGACACAGTAACAGAATTCGAATACGTTGAATATCTTGATGAAAATTCTAACGAACCTATTAAGGCTGGCTACAGAATATTTTATACTCGAGATGAGGACGTATTTCTACTTCCTCATAAAGCAATGTTGGAAGTTCGTGGCCAGATTATGACAGCTTCTGCCGCACCTGCCGCACCTGACGTAATTGCAGCTTGAACAGAAGTAGCTCTTATAAATGATGGTTGGTGTTTATTTAAAAGTGCTAAATATCAGCTGGTCAATCAAACTGTCGAAGATATTTCGAATCACTTACAAGTTGCAAGTACAATATTAAATACTATTTTATTTTCCGATGATTACTCCAGATCAACTGCAACTAATATGATGTGGTTTAAAGATACTGGAATTGCTACAGCAGGATCTGAAGAATTTATTTCAAGAGGAGTATTTACACATGGAGCTAATGCCGATGCAGACGTTGTAATTGTAAGAGATTTTCTTATTGCTAATGCTGCCAAATTTGGTATAGCCCCACCAGCTGCAGACGCTAATGCAGACGCTACAAGAATCTCACTTACTGCAGCTTGTGATAATCTTGGTATAACCGCACCAGCTGCAGATGCAAACGGTGTTGCAATGTTAAATTTAGTTAACAAAACAGTTAGCGTAAAAAATAAACGTTATAATGAAGGTCATGCTAAGAGAAAGGCACTTGCAGCAGTATCACGCCAAATTACAATGATGCTGCCGTTAAGTACAGTATTTGGCTTTTGCAGGGACTATAATAAAGTATTTCGTGGAGTGAAACATACGCTTATTTTAGATCGATCAGAACAAAACGACTGCCTGTTTAGGTCAGGTGGAGTTGATGTACAATTTGTCATAAACAAACTTGCACTACGGATGCCAAGAATAACTCCGTCTATCACTAAAATGGCGGAATTAAATAATATGCTGGAAAAACACACAAACAGAATTTATTTTCAGCAACATAAAATATATCAAACAGCAGTTCCAAATACCACCGACTACACATGGCGAGTTACAACGACACAAAGTGAACAAAAACCACGGCAATTATTTGTTGTATTTCAGAGACAAGCTCGACGTAACAACCAACAACAAAATAATGCGATATTTGATAATGCTGATGTTAGACGAATATAAGCTAGAATAAATTCAAAACAATATCCAGAGCGAGCGATAGAATGCAATTCTGCGGATGACGCTAATAAAAACATTACTAGACCTTACATGTACCTGCTCGACGCACTGCAAAAATATCAAGATGTTGGAGACGGATCTCAGATATCAGTAGAGGAATTTCGTACACTTTATCCGATATTTTATTTTTGATGTGAGTAAGCATAGCGAGCGAGCTGTAGACAGCACAGCCGATTTTGAAATTACTTGGACACTAGGAGCAGGTCCAGCTCCAGCAGATCAGTTAAACGTGTATGCGTTAGTAATAAGCGATAGATTTGTTACAATTGACTCTGTCGGAGGTAAAATGTCAGTCCAAGTTTAATCTGTAATCGTTATATAAGATGACAAAATATATTGTAAAAGAAATGTATTTGACCGATGGTCAAGTTAAAAAATTAGCAGCTGCTGTTGCAAAGAAAAGACAAGTATCATTAAAGATCAACCATAACGCAGCGGGTACTTTAACAAAATTAATGTTAACCAAAAAACAAGTAAATAAATACGATCGCAAAAAACCTTTTGTTTTAAATTTAAGCACTGCACAAATAACTGCAATGGCAAAACATGGCGGCTTCTTCGGTCCGGCATTATCTGTAATAGCCAGAACGTTAATACCAAAACTTTTGCCAGTGTTAGGTACATTAGGATTAGCAGCAGCGTCTGGAGCAGTATCTGGCGCAACGAAAAAGGCAGTTGAAGGTAGTGCTATAAAGAAAATTTTCGTACGAGATCAATGGTAACAATTTTATATGATGGATAAATATAATGCCTGAAAGAAAAACAACGACGAAAAAAAAAGACACCGAAAGAAAAGACACGACAGAGGCGAAAATGGGGATTTATTCCAATAGCCCCGTTGCTAGCGGGATTGGCAGGAAGTCTATTGCCAAATCTGTTAGGAGTAGGACGAGGACTAATGTTGCCAGGAAAACTTAGATATACAATGTCAACATATTGTCTTAAGTGTAAAACTAAAACAGAAAATAAAGACGGAAAAACAGAAAAAACAAAAATTAATAGAATAATGCTGAAAAGTATTTGTGCAATCTGTGGAAGAAAAAAAGTATGTTTTAACCGAAAACAAAGTTGTCCGGAGCGGGTTATCCAGAAATTATTTTAGTAGACGACTAAATAAATAATGACATGCGACTGCGATTGCAATAGAGATTTATGCCTCGAGCAAAATAAAATTGTTACACATTGTCAGAAATACAAAAACAGAGAAATAATTGGAACAGGCATAGATATACATAAATTTATTGGAAAATTGCCGAAACCAAAAGGCGGTTGGACATTGCCAGGCCATAAATATACTGGACCTTATAATCCTCTTGATAAACAACTTGACGAAAACGATAATCCGCTGCCAGGACAAGAGCCTTACAATCAAGTTGACGCAATAGCAATGCGCCATGATATCTGCTACATAGATATTGATCTTCCAGACAGCGAACAAAATAAACACAGCTGCGATAGAGTAATGTTAGACGAACTTCGTGATATGAAACCTGTAAATATGCGAGAACGTGTTGACCGAAGGCTGGTCCAGGGTTTTATTGGAGCAAAATATAAATTAGGACACGGAGAGTCTAGTCTTGGTAAAAAAAGAATTATATGATGATCTTGCAACTGAGCTACACAGACCTAAAAAAAAAAAGTTTCCGCGACGTAACGTTGTCGCAAATGCCTTTGATTATATCTGGGCGATAGACGTAGTTGATGTTTCAAATCTAGCCCAATATAACGTCGGCGCTGATGGCGCTCCAAAGAGATATCTTTTTAATGTTGTAGATGTTTTTAGTAAATACGCGTTTATTATACCCGTTTCGGATAAAACAGGGACATCGATGACTGATGCGCTAAAACAAATTATTGTTAACACAGAAAGAAAACCAAATAGAACCTGGACCGATCATGGAGCTGAGTTTTTTAATAAAAAATTCGAACAGTCTTTAGAGCAAAATAACATTAAAAAATATGTTACAGGAAATGAGGGAAAAAGCGTCATCGTCGAGCGATTTAATCGCACGCTCAACAAAAAAATCCACAAATATTTGACAGCTAAAAATACGAGTAAATATATTGACAATTTACAAAAAATTGTTGACGAGTATAATAACACGAAACACAGATCCCTTTCGCTAGGTAAAAGTAAAATGTCGCCAAACGACGCGATTTCAAATCCAATATTAGCAAATGAAAACATGTACCGACGACACAAATTTAAAGGTGGCGATAAAGTTAGAATTTCTTTGACGAAAAAAACATTTGAAAAAGGGTATACTCATAACTGGAGCGAAGAAGTATTTGTTGTTGATAAAGTACTTTTAACAATACCAGTTACATACTCGTAAAAGATTTATTACGTGAGCCTATAACTGGCAGTTTTTATGAGCAAGAACTTCAGAAAACAGAACAAGATGTATTTGTTATTGAAAAAGTTATTAAAAAGCGCGGCAATAAAAGTTTAGTCAAATGGCGAGGGTATGGCGATAAATTTAATAGTTGGGTACCAACTAAGTCGATCGAATAATATTATTATAAATTTCCTCATATTGTATTAATACTGTCTTACATTTTACTGGTTTGCATAAAGAAATTAAATGTAATTTTCTTACACCGTCCATTGGCATTAAATTAAATATTTTAACAAAAATAAAATCGTATTTTATATTTCTTTGTTGTACAGCTATTTTTACGTTTAAAAAGGGTTTTATAAGCTGCCAAAATATTTGATGCTCGGCAACAGTAAAATTAAATTTTATTATTTTTTTTAGCAATATGGTACTTAACATTATATCGTCCAGTTGTTGGTCTGCTTAAATATTTTTTGCTAACGACAACATCATCTTCGTCATCGTCATAGTTATGTAAAATATCTTTTTCAGTATAATCAGCAAATCTGTCATTAGTAATATTTTCTGATGTAAAATTTGAAACTGAAACAAAATCTTCCGAATTTAGTTTAGCCAGTCTCTCAATTAAGTTCATTATTATAATAATTTTTTGTCTAATTAATAAATAATAAGATGTTTGGAGAAATGAAATATCATCAGCGAGTTAATATACTAAATCACAAAGAACTAACTGAAGCAATTCGAGCTTGTTTGTTGGGATATAATTTTTATTTCGTTGATGTTATGATAACATTAGGCGAATCTGACAAATTTTTATTAACAGCAGCTGACAAAATAAAACTCGATACGAATAAAATGATGACGTTACGATTTAATCGTGTTATGGAATTTAGTCATAATTGTCTTTCTCGGAATGATATAGAAAATATTATTAATTATCGTATCTAAAGATAAATCTATAAAATGTCGACATCGACGTTGCTGATCTTCTTTCACCATCGGCTACTCCTTTCACTACACGTGAATTAATTTTAAGGTGGTTTGCAGCAGATGCTATTGATCTAAATTTCATTTCTTCTCCAGTTTCTAAATTTATTGAAATAATTGATTTTGGATTTTTAAAATTATTACCACCAGCATCTCTTCTTCTACTATTTTCTTTTAATGTTACCAGATCTAAATTTTCTAAACGATTATCGGTCTTAATTTCATTTATATGTTCGATAACTAAACTATTTGGAATATCGCCATTAAAAGTTTCAAACACAAAACGATGTGACACATAATGAACTTGGTTTGTTTTTATACCACGTACTATTATATGTAAATAATTATTGTTATTCAACTTTCCAACAATTTTTTTAGTGTTTTTATGTCTAATAATTCCTCGATCATTTGCCTCATATAAATCAAACACTGGATGAGGTTGAAATTCATTTTGTAATGATAAATTTTCAATATTATCATCTGCAACTGCGCCATTTGCTCTGTATACTCGTTGTCCTTCTGGAATATCGCCGCAAAACAAAGTATAAATAAAATCTTTTCTAAACATTTTAATTCTTTCTATATTATCGCCTTTAACTGAAATTAACATACCAGCTGGTGTTGATATGCCGATAGATTTTTTAGATTTTATATTAATAACAGAACCAAACATTGTTGCAGCGTATAAGTTGTACATCGGATGTACATGATATGTTTCTTGCTCTTCCGCCGTCATTTCGATATATCTCAAAATTTCTGTCATTATACTATAAGGTTTTTCATATCTCTAATTAAAAATCTTAAAAAATTCAATTAAATATAAAATATTATTATATATATAATGTTAAAATTGCAAGATATTGCTAAAAAGAACATTATCAAATCAGAAAAAATTGCTTCAGCATTTTCTGGTTACGATAATAGCTACAATCTTGATGATCAAAACATTTTAGCAAATTTTAGCTCCACAAATTTATTTCATCTTTTACAGCCTGTTATTTCTCGAGAACTTGCTGCTCATAAAAGTATCAAACTTATAG